>JASANE010027645.1:0-13334 GCA_030248225.1 Trileptium ribeirensis
AGCACCCTGAAAGTCTGTGATCTGTTTAATAGCTCGTTCGTTTATTTCAGATATTGTGAAAGGGAACGCCATATATTTGAACACATTTTGGACGTCAAATCAATATTATTATTGAAAAACAATTATTACAGCGATAGATTTAATTTAGATTTATTTTATTTATAATTTACTCGTGCTGCTATAATTTGATAGTTATTATGCTAAAATAAATGTTAAATTAAAAACGTTTGGGATCCTTCAGCGTGGCTCCGAAGTTAATATTACGATCTGGTTTTGGTTAAATTGGCGTGATTTTCACAGACGTTCACAATGTTTTGTTAATGTCTGTTTGCAGGACACCGCAATGGTGTATTTGTTTAGGCTGGAAATTGTCGGTTTATTAGGTTTGATGCTTGTGGGATATTTTGTCAATATTATCGAGATTATTGGTGCATTTATTTTTGAATGATTGGGTAACACGATTATACCTATCGCTGGACGTGGTACAACCTAACAGATTGTGGTTGTAAGTATTACGTAGTTATCAAGTTACGGGTTTACATAATGTAAAACATATAACGATCTGGAATCTTTTGTAAATGGATTCCATTTAGATGATGTTACCGGACTGATAATGACCGTAATGAAAGATAAATTTGTGGTACCCAAATTATTTCGACATTAGATTTCGTATTGATAATTATATTCGTTTATTTTATATTGAGACTGATTAAGTATAATATTATTATATCAATGAACGTTTGTTTTACTGACAAATGTTATATATAACTGCTTTTGTTTGTACATTTCACGGAATTATTACGCAAAAGGTTTTTCAAAACAATGATGGACAATAATCGTTATTTTTTATTGTACATTTCAATTATTCGTTACGAGTTGATACTGAATTCCAGAAATTTTTCAGGTTACGAACATCATAGCGTAGGTTGAAAGTTTTTGCTTGCGTGCGCCAAAATGTTAAATTTTACTTTTTGTCAAGAATGGATTATGTTTTACACAATTTTAATCTCATTTTTGCGTTCGACGTAAACGATGTATGTCACGCCGCCTATAGTATCATCTTTTCTGTATCAGCTAAGCCGGTTTTTGGCTGATGTTTAGTTATACATAAAATTATTTTGATTTAAAAGAGTCTCTGAGAGTGGCTGTGTGTACTTATACAAGTACAGCAAAAATATAAGTAAAATGTTTTCAAATAGTAACAAATGAACAGCTGGTAATTTTGGGCGAAACTGTTCGAGAATTATTTTTAACGGCACATGTCAGTTTTAGGAGGGGCTCGAAGTTGTATCGTTAGAAAGAGGTGAGTTTAATTGGGGAAGCTGCTTCTGCCACGACTTGGGCTTACTATGTGAAGCTTAGGCTTTGTATATCGATAACGGCAGAGCAGCCATTTCACTATCTCTCCTAAACATTGTACAATGGTTTTTTTTCACGAACGGTTTAAAATACGCCGTGACGAAGATATTGTTCGCTTTTACAACTGTATGTTTGGACGCATTGTCTCAATATTATGTTGTATTGTTTTTCGTTTACTTCACTCGTTTGCCTTGGGTTATTCATTGTGGTTAGTACTGTTGACTGTGTTTTAATTTAATGCGTACATACAGTTACGAACAGAATTAAAAGCAATTCTTTCGCCAACCTTTCGCGTAAAATCAGCAATCCGTTTTCTAGTCGCCAATTTTTCGCGAAAATTTTGCTTGTGCTTCTGTACGTAAGCTGTACATCGTTAGTTTATTTCCAGTTTCTCGTCAGTTATTGTGGCGTTAGGATGTATATTTGTAGTTTATTTTGTTCGTTTGTGAAAGCACATATTGTTTTCAGTAATATTTTGCAGTGTCGCTGTTAAATATTATAGGATTAGCTTAGGTATCCTAGACACAACAGTAGTCAACATTTTAAACTACATAATAAATCTTATTTCATATTAGAGACAATGTATTTCATAATATCAGAGTGGAACATTTCTGCGCTCAAAATAATCGGAATTATTTACCTAAATTTCATGAACTACCGAGCTATGTAATTTCGTAAGATTTTGTCTAAAATAAGTGCAAAATAGTGTAGTATCGAATTTCTGTTTGGCTAATTTCCCTGGCGAAGGGTGTGGTGGAAAAATTTTCTCATAGAAATTTATATGAATTTGCGATGCTCGTGATCTGCTGTGATTGTTAGTTTTATTTTTGAAATCATTTTAGTGTGGATATGTCGCCACCCCTCCACCTTCTCCGTAAGCCTTCGAAGACTAATTTTAACAAATGAAATAGTAATTTTAATGGTCTTGTAGTGGCGAAATCGGTTCCATCCGACCGTGGATGGTATCGGAAATTCACATAAATAATAACTACAATATAACTACTCGATTCACGTATAAATGCATTTCATTGTGAGCTCATCAACGGAGCAACATATTTCATTGTATACGACGACTAGGCGAAAAGTCAATTTTAATAACTACAATATAACTACTCGATTCACGTATAAATGCATTTCATTGTGAGCTCATCAACGGAGCAACATATTTCATTGTATACGACTAGGCGAAAAGTCAATTTTAATAACTACAATATAACTACTCGATTCACGTATAAATGCATTTCATTGTGAGCTCATCAACGGAGCAACATATTTCATTGTATACGACGACTAGGCGAAAAGTCAATTTTAATAACTACAATATAACTACTCGATTCACGTATAAATGCATTTCATTGTGAGCTCATCAACGGAGCAACATATTTCATTGTATACGACGACTAGGCGAAAAGTCAATTTTAATAACTACAATATAACTACTCGATTCACGTATAAATGCATTTCATTGTGAGCTCATCAACGGAGCAATATATTTCATTGTATACGACTAGGCGAAAAGTCAATTTTAATAACTACAATATAACTACTCGATTCACGTATAAATGCATTTCATTGTGAGCTCATCAACGGAGCAACATATTTCATTGTATACGACTAGGCGAAAAGTCAATTTTAATAACTACAATATAACTACTCGATTCACGTATAAATGCATTTCATTGTGAGCTCATCAACGGAGCAACATATTTCATTGTATACGACTAGGCGAAAAGTCAATTTTAATAACTACAATATAACTACTCGATTCACGTATAAATGCATTTCATTGTGAGCTCATCAACGGAGCAACATATTTCATTGTATACGACTAGGCGAAAAGTCAATTTTAATAACTACAATATAACTACTCGATTCACGTATAAATGCATTTCATTGTGAGCTCATCAACGGAGCAACATATTTCATTGTATACGACTAGGCGAAAAGTCAATTTTAATAACTACAATATAACTACTCGATTCACGTATAAATGCATTTCATTGTGAGCTCATCAACGGAGCAACATATTTCATTGTATAACGACTAGGCGAAAAGTCAATTTTAATAACTACAATATAACTACTCGATTCACGTATAAATGCATTTCATTGTGAGCTCATCAACGGAGCAACATATTTCATTGTATACGACTAGGCGAAAAGTCAATTTTAATAACTACAATATAACTACTCGATTCACGTATAAATGCATTTCATTGTGAGCTCATCAACGGAGCAACATATTTCATTGTATACGACGACTAGGCGAAAAGTCAATTTTAATAACTACAATATAACTACTCGATTCACGTATAAATGCATTTCATTGTGAGCTCATCAACGGAGCAACATATTTCATTGTATACGACTAGGCGAAAAGTCAATTTTAATAACTACAATATAACTACTCGATTCACGTATAAATGCATTTCATTGTGAGCTCATCAACGGAGCAATATATTTCATTGTATACGACTAGGCGAAAAGTCAATTTTAATAACTACAATATAACTACTCGATTCACGTATAAATGCATTTCATTGTGAGCTCATCAACGGAGCAACATATTTCATTGTATACGACGACTAGGCGAAAAGTCAATTTTAATAACTACAATATAACTACTCGATTCACGTATAAATGCATTTCATTGTGAGCTCATCAACGGAGCAACATATTTCATTGTATACGACTAGGCGAAAAGTCAATTTTAATAACTACAATATAACTACTCGATTCACGTATAAATGCATTTCATTGTGAGCTCATCAACGGAGCAACATATTTCATTGTATACGACTAGGCGAAAAGTCAATTTTAATAACTACAATATAACTACTCGATTCACGTATAAATGCATTTCATTGTGAGCTCATCAACGGAGCAACATATTTCATTGTATACGACTAGGCGAAAAGTCAATTTTATTGTTTGTTATGCAACAGACTAATAGTTTGGTTGTAGCGATCAAAAGTGACTGCCGGCGCATTTCGAGCGAGCCCGCGAGCGACAGTCATTTTTTTGGCGAGATTGTGTTCGTAGTTGTGTCAAAACGGGGCCGATGATTGTGTATATACTAGTTTTGTGTGGTGTTGTGTTATTTCGCTAGTTCCGAGTTTTGTCTTTGTATTGTTTTATTTTTTGTTTTCAGAGTAAATTTTTGTGTAGATTGTAGGGAAATTTTGTCATGAATTCGTAACCTAGTATTGTGCTACGACGGAGAATATGTTTTGAAGTAGAGTGAGATAGATATATAATATATATACTTTTATTCTTTGAAGTATTTTAGACATTCGGTGAACAACATTAAATAGTTTTCTTTAGTGCCTTGCCCTTGAAATAATTTTTTAAATTGTTTTAGGCTTATATTTTGATTTTTTTATTGGAAGACTTTCCACTTACAATGAATGTTTCGGGAGGTGTTTTATATTGTTTGTTGTATATTTTTGTTGGCCTACAAGTTTCTGTCTATGTATTCGGTTATAAAATTGTTTTAGCAAAGGTTATAACTTGAAATTACAAGACAAGTATATATACATTTTTGCCAAATCTAATGGAGACTATCTATCTCAGCTAAGACTGACATTGTAATTTGCTTTGCAGTTTCATTTATGAAATCATATTGTACATAATATGTATGTTTTTCTGTGAAGAATTGACTATGTGTACGGTATAGGTGTCGAAGGTCGGTCAGCTTAGGGGTTAGACTCCTGAGGAACCCCAAGATCCGCCTTTCGCCAATTGGACCCCAATTTTCGCTACACGGAGTTGGGGCGTGGTAAACATCGCTTGTAGGAGTGCTCCGACTGTTTGAAAGTAATCGTCATATCGATATCTATGGTGTTCGGGAACATTATGTAGAATGGTTGTATGATAGCGCTAAATTTGGCACAGCTTTTGGTGCGTTGCAAAAAGTTAATTCTTCATAGTCAGCGTAGCTTCGTTTTCTGTAACAATATTTGTTGACAAATAGATAGTGTATATTAATGTGCACATCAATTTATTTTTGATTAGTGTTTCTTCCTAATATTGGTATAGAGTCGCTTCTACAAAATAAATTTTTAGTTTGCAGGGAGTTCGTATAGTTTGAGCGATATGTGCATATTTTTGTAGTATATATATTCTTACTGCGTGTCAAACATGTTATCCAAATTTTGTGTTGTACGTCATTAAGCAAAGCCAAGGATTCGGTTTCGACTGACAAATTTTTAATTCTACCAAAACTGGTTTGAACAACAATATGTTCTTTTGTTGTTTATCGTGTTTGGTCAAGTGCGTACCGGATTCGATCTCACAAATACTTCTTGCTCAGGATTTGGTTATCGGAGTGTCTCCAATCTATAAACAGAAGTGTATTAGATCTGGTAAAACTTAGGATGTGTGAGCTTGATTTATATCTGCCCCGAAATGTGTGAATTTTGAAAATGCAGCTATAATTTTTATCACTTTCATCATTGCAGTCTGTTTCTGCAAATATCCATTTGCACAGTTTTAGGACAAATTTCTTTAGGTTCCGCCTTAGTACCCCAAATTTCGAAATTTTTCCTCAATTAAATGGACAATTGTATAACCCACTCTCCTCTCCCTGGGCCAGAGTTCCAAAATTATCGTAACCCCAACGGTCACAGCGAAAAGCATCTTGTATACTGGGAACTCATAGGCGAGTGTAAAACGGAGGGACCGTGGTTTCATTTTAAGGTAAATACCTTTTTACAAATACAATTTATTTTTGGTTAAGCACCTGTAACAGGCTGTCTGATGAATATACTATCCTGAAACATCTTGAACCCTGCACCCATTAAAAACCCTAAAACGTCGTCGACTATAAACCTACCGAGAACAACTGACAACATATCGAGTATTTGTACTGGTCTCTAGATAACCAAGCCATCGCATTCGGCCAACTGTGGAAAACCTCTGCAGACAATTCTTGAAGACCCGTACGCAATGCGAAATCAAACGAAGACAGAATATATCCTGAAAATCGTGTTCGTTGACCTTAAACCAATTGAAAAGGCATAAAGTTTGCACTCTGGATTCAAAATGACCAAATCATTGTATTCAGCCATTAACTTACACCATCTTGGATCACTGTTAGCAATACAGAAACTCGGACTACATTTTGGAAACCGGGTGCAACCAAAAACCTTGAAACCCCAAGAAAAAGTATAATATAGTCAAGTTGGACTAAACCATCCTATAACAAAACCATCGCATTCAGCGTGCTTGATAACCTAATGTTCATTCAGTGTAAGATAAAACAATCAATAACAAGGCGTGTGTTTAATGATTGCCGTCAACAAAAAAGCCGAATCATTTATAATTTTTTAAATTCAAGGCCAGTGTACCAATTGCAAAATCAAGAAATCCATAATGATCCGACACACCGAGCGCAATGCTGTTGAAACACCACTGCCATGTGAATTTTGTAGTTTAGCAGAGAACATTAAAAACGAGTTGAGAAAATCGACAACATCAAACAGTTCCTAAACAGCATAGCCGACACTGTCATGAACGTTGTAAAATAACGTGAAGCAATTAAAGCCGCACGAAGTACCGACACATATTTTACAACATTAAGAGCGCAAAGACTGGTCAACATTGCTACATCTTACCATTGGAGTTGTGGCAAACCGCATACATGCTCATACATGGAGAGGGAGTATCTCCTCAAGGTCACAATCTCCATCCCCCTAGGGGAGCCGCCGACCCCTTTTGGCAGGTAGTGTGATACCGGCTGCCCCGCGGCATGCACTCCTAAACTCTCCCCCTTCGTTAATGCGCAAAAATTTTGGCAAAACAGGCAGAAATTGGGGAAAAAGCTTTGAGTCCCACATATATCTCTCCCCGAGGTTTTTCCCCTCCCCCTCTCCGCCAACTGGCTGCTCGCCCTCCCTTTTCTCTGAATCTCCCGCTGTCGCTGTTGAGACTTTGGACCTCCTGGACATATGGCGAAAATGTATCAGAATACCACACGCTTGACAGGTTGATCTCCCTGGTGAGGTTGAACGACTCCACCCCTTCATGAGTTCCCGTTGTTCTCATCACGACATTGGCTAGTACGTGTATGGTGAAGCAGTATCAACGTTTCATGTTTAATGATGAAATTCCGTTGATGTATTAACGGATGTCGATTAGACCCTTGTATCCGGATTTAATTTTCATTCCAGAACAAAAACTGGACCATATTGTCACAACAGAAAACATTGAAGTCAGACCACCAAAGTGCGGCAACAGGCTCTACAAAGACTGTTTTGGTGTGAGCCTTGTACGTTAGCCACCACGCTTTTTAGGAGCTGCTGTTCGATTTCTTAAGGAACCCAACATAGCGGTTGTGTAGCCTACGTGGTCCTAGGGGTGTTTAGTCACATCGTAGATTACGCACAAATTAACAACAGGATACTACGAGATAAACTTATGCGAGCACCAAGGGCTATGTACTTTATAAGCTTAATCCTAAGGGCTTATAATGTGTAACACTTATATGCAGATATTTTATTACACACACTACAACAAGAGATAAATTCTACACACATTAAACAAATAAACGGCTGAGCCGTACTCACCCTGATTCCGCAGCTTCTGAGGCCGACTGAGGCCTTGATCTAACTGCGCAACCGCTTAAACAAGTTTTTAAACCCGATTTCTTGAAACTCAAAAGAAACCTAGTTCTCAAATCTCTCTAGCCCTTTAATTTTTAATATAATTGCTGCCAACCGGGCTATGAATTCTTAGAACTGTAAAATTCGCTCTCTAACATAAATTTTAATTTCTGCGTTAGAGAACCCCTTTTTATGAAACTCCCGGAATCCCTAAATCAAAACAATTTTTAAGAGTTTATAGAAAATTCAGCACAAATAAACTTACATATCCGCTAATGTAAATGTAACAGTTAAGGCACCCAGAGGCTACACTCAAGTCTGATAGGTAACCAAACTATAGGCCCGGCACACAAATTGTAAAATTTTGTTTTGCACTCTGTTAAACTTTAATAATTTTCAAGAATAAAATAAATTCTTATTACAAGAAATGACCAAGGGGATGAGGTCCGTAACTTCTTAACTGGTAATCCAATTGTGCACAGATTTGGTATCGATGGTCTACAGCGTGGTCTATGACATTTGGCTGCAAAATCCGCCGATGCCCAAACCATCACCCTGTCCAGTTTTGCTCGAGTTTTCTGGTTCTTAAAAATTTAGATTTAATGTACTGGGAAAATTTTGTCTCAAAACAAATGCGATTTTCAAGCAGTTCCGCATATTACACACGCTTCATACATAATGCAAAAAACAAACAACTTACAAACAAAAACACTTTACAATCAATTACACCCGGCTCATACGTAATAAAGAAGTCAAACAACATCACACATAATAAACCACTCATGAATTATATAGTTGCGCACACACGAAGTATAGGTATGTAGTAAACAAAATACACAACTCATACATATTATACACATGATAAACAGATGATGCAAGGCCTATACTTTTCCTCCGGAATGGTTCCCACGGTACTAGGTCTTGATATATCGCGATTGTGGGCATGACATAAGGTAGTATCTCGGGGGTTCACGACTTAATACGTCCCCAAGCTTCACATGAGGGAATTCGTTCCCAATGCAACACATCGTTACAGGTGAACAACGATGCACGTGCGAATGCACGGCGCACGACAAACTCTATTAGTGCATTTCATCACCATGAACGTTGTTATAGACGTGTCATCCTATGCCCGAAAAGGTTCAGGAATTAGATCAATTGAAAAAACGGTCATCCTAAAATACAACACACATACAGATTACTCGTGAATTGCAGATAAACACTTGTTATAGCTGATATATACAGCATTGCATCGTTTAGTACACTATCCTCACTACATATTCATACTCGCTCGTAGTGGGAGCAAGGGAAATATTCTTCCCTGAGGATCGGTCTCAATCGGGCGGCAAAGGCCTAATTCCTCCTGCCTGGCAGTAAGCATGATTCTCCAGGACATCCCTGCGCTGAAGACCCGCGAAAATTTTGGCTATAACCGAGAGAAATAGGAAAAAATTGCTGGAACTGAGTAAAAATTGGGCAAAAGTTGGCAAACATCGGAGGAAGATTGAAAAAATCTGGAGGAAATTGTAAAAAATTAGTAAAGATTCGAGTCCCAAAAGATTTGAAAAATTTATCACTCTTTGACGCCTGCTTCCATCTGACTTTCTGATTCCCTCCTGGAGAACTCGAAGGTCTCTATCCCTCCCAGTAACCACCCGCTATCTCACCTGGGCCTCGGATATCAATCATATATATTTTATGCCTTCCCAAATACCCCAGGACATTCACCAGAACAGTGGCAGAAACACCAGCCTGTACAAAACATTCACGTGGTGGGGCTTTGTAACGTAAACGCTGTATAGACCACAAATTCTGCTATAAACAATAAAGGGGCTAGCTGTGTTCTATCTTCCAGGCTTGGGCGTACTGATCACTGACATAAATTGGTATTTCTTTTCTATTTTATCATATCACTTGAAATTTTTATAATTGCAGTGGTTAAACTCTAACAATAATATAGTGATATATAACGTATCAACTCGCAAGTAAAAAAATTTAACACAAATAATATTGCCGGTGCAATATAAAAACTTGGAATTGAATAATTTTACACTTATTTATCAAATTTATCATTTTTCGGCGATATACGTGCTATACGAAGAAGCTACATAGCTAGCCGTATACTAAAATTCTTTATAATTGTAATACAGTGTTCCCTAAATTTAATTACATAAAAATATACATATATATAGTGACATATATGTACACATTATAATTATGTTAAAATACATAATTGAACTGAGTAAAGCGTAGTGTTTTTGTTTTCGTCAGAGGCAAAAAATCGGCTCTGTCCATCCGTCTGTCCGTCGAACTCCTCAATAACTGTTGGGCCAATTAAAAAATTTTGTTTGAAAGGCCTAATATTTTTCATTTGTAAGACAAATAATTTTTGTCAAAATTTGCTTTAGTTACTTAGTAGTTAACTAATTAATTGGTCATGTTAGCCTATTTTTAGCATATCCAAACAAAAATTGCTTATTTAATGAATAATTAGTGTAAAGCTATTATTTTAGCGTATACTACATCTCGCCGAGCTGATTATGAATCCGGAGTTTAGTACTATTCGGGGATGTTAAAAGGATGATAATTAGTTAGTTAATTAGCTGGTTATTATTTGCTCCATAGTGCCCAGAAACGAAAATTGTATACGAGGGTTTTCTATGTCGCTGATCACGAATATGTGATTTTTAAATCTCTGAGATTGTATCATGTGCTCCAATTAACTGATATTACTAATTAGTTTGCTAGTTTTTAGCTAGGTAGCTTATTGTATGACGATGGATTTGACATCAGTTGTCTAAAACGTGATGCTTATTATAAATTATTTGGTTGAAATACATGTATATATTAATATGATATAAAATATTTTTTCTGTATATTTCTTTTTATGTAATTTATTACGTTTACTAGTAATAGTCGACACATATACACACTACACATTATTAATACACACATTTACATATTTTCATTTATTATATGTTTCCCTCGACATGTGTTCATGTGTAATGTAAAATTATTATTTGTCTAATATGTTTCCTGTGTAGTTTAGTTTTATGTCTAACATTTTCTAGCAATTATAGTACTTCATGGGTTCCGGTTCAACTGGGGACCCCGTCTCCAGATGAACTGGACAAGTTGCTCCCAGATATTTTCAATCTCCCAGTTTCCAACTGGGGGCCCCCAGTCTTTGCTTACCCCAGGAATAATTTTGATAGTTTAGAGAAGCCAGCTGTGAAGTCAAATTATGACAGCTCACTCTGAGAGAGTCTGCTGGTAGACACAAAGGCACAACTTCATGGGTTGAAATACACTCTAGCCCAACTTTTCACCTACCTGCTTTTCGTATTGTTTCGTCATCAACAACCTTTATTGCTATACCGAACGGAAATCTTGTGCATATAACTTGTAGGTCGTATTTGGGATGTTGGATGCTATTGGCACCTAGTCGAGCCCAGATTAAAACACCTACGCCATGAATAACCTGTGTATATAATTGAGCGCTGGCTGCTTATTTGTTAAATAGATTAAAACGATATCAAAGTTTAATCAGAGCGTAGTGAAACGTAGTGGAGGTTGTGTGTTGTAGGGGTGAAATTCGGTCTGTGTGTGTGTGATCGGCCATAACTTGGGAACGATTTAACCGATTTTCATGATCTTGGGTTCTTTCGAACCTACATAGCCGATTTACAGTGTACATCCCCAAGAGTTTTTATTTGGGGTCTGGTTCCGGGGTCAGGGGTCAAAATGTGGGGTTTTGCCCCATTTTATCCCATTTTAGTACACTTCACGGAAGCAAGGTTATTTTTATCTCTAAGTTCAGTGCTCGTTAAGATTTGCAGTAACTGTGTTATTAGTTTCACAGCTTCACTTATGATATAGAATAAGAAGAATTCAAATAGCAAACTAATAGCAGTCTCCTTGCATAAATAGCAAACTTATATCGTTAATTTTTAGAATGACTCGCAATATAGTACAATTTAGCTTGCCGGGTCACTGATAGATACCGCATGAATGAGGAAATTATGGTGATCTTTAGTGAATATACATATTAAAAAAGCTTTCAAAAAATTTTACAAGTCTCCAAATATTTAAGTTTTATATTGAATAAAATAGTTTTGAACATACACGCTTATAAGATTAGGGTGTTACCTCGCTGAAGCGTCGGACAGCACCCTCGGCGGGCAAAAGCCGCGCCGACACCTTCTCTGACAAATGGTCCACCTCCCCACTGGCATCGAAGGCATCACACCACCTGAAAACCCCCAACCCGCGGCGCCATAAAATTTCGCTAAAATTTGCAAAAATGGAGAAAAATGAGGGAAAATATATAAATTGACACAACTTCATAAAAATTAGTGAACACTTTAGGAAAGACTCAGGTGCATTAGCAAAATTGGAAAAAAATGAGCAAAATTGGGTAAAATTATTAAATTAGTGAACACTTTAGGAAAAATAGGGGAACATTAGCAAAAATGGAAAGAATGAGCAGGAACATTAGTAAAAATGTAGAAAATTGAACAAAATTGGGGGCAATTATGAACTTTTAAAAATTTATCCTCGTCGCCCCCCGCCAGTTGGCTGACTCCTTCGCCTTATAATTGAAAATATCGCCGATACCCCTCGCCCTGTACCCAGCCTCTAGGCTGCAAAACTTCTGCTTTACAAATACACAATTCACTCGATTCACTAACGTTGTAAACCCTACACAATGTAAGCTAATGATGTGAAGCGGCATGTTGCAAAATGTCGACGAGCGATCTTGCCTTATATCTTTACCCTCTACGCTGCAAGATTTCTGCTGAGACGATGACTGACAGATCTCGATCCACTGGTGTTGTAACTATACAATGTAAGCTAATGGTGTGAAGCGCCATATTGAAAATATCGGCGAGTGATTTTGCCCTATACCCTGCCCTCTACGTTGCAAGACTTATGCGTACCACTACGCCACAAGCCTCTTTCGAGAAATACACAATGTATGCTAATGCTGTGAAGCACCATATTATGAAATGCGGAGCAAACGTATTGAGCTCTGGATACTGCAAGCAGATCACTTTGCGTACATTAAATGGAAATATGAGCGATCCCACTATTCGATCTCGTTGAAATTGCAACAAATTAGCCAAACATAATATCAAGGCTGCATCAGCAACATTTATTCAAATCAAGTTCTCCTTTGATCTGCATAATCTCGCCCTGAATCCCGTTGATTTCAAATGATTGAAGGAGATTTCTGGTTTGTGTCTGTACATAGTGTATCCAACAAAAAGTAAAGGTACACGTGCAGCAAATACGAAAACAGCTATCTCAAAACAGGCAGAACGGCTACTCTAATCATTTACACATAAGAAGCAATACGTAATCGAACGAAGTA
>JASANE010027646.1:0-16582 GCA_030248225.1 Trileptium ribeirensis
TTGTATGTAGCGTTGCTTTCAACCGGTACGTCTATTGCTCCTTCTAAGGTCTCTTGTAAAACATTGGTTGATATCCAAATGCGTTCATGATCCCAAGAAGGAATGGTAGGGGCAACCAAGCCTATAGCAAAACTCTATGTCATCTTGAGGGCGACTTTTATCGTGATGGCTACACAGCTAAAGTTGCCAGGGTCGCGCACGGACCTTGAGTGCATTTGGAAGTCGCGATATACGAACGCGATTTCTGGTAAGTTCATAAATTTCCGTAATTTAATGTATAAATATAAATTACTGCGCAGGCCCAGTATGATTTGGGACAAGGATGATGTGATTCACCTATTCTCTGGTCGGTACTATCACTGAGTTATCAACTTATTGTAACTAAGACCTAGGAAAGTTGATTTCTGCTTTGCTGTTTGATACTGTATTCAATGCGTTCAAACATAAACCACAAAACTTGTGCATAAAGTTGATCAGGTAATGTATTGAATAATGAGTATCGGACAAGCGAAAGCCACGAAATCAATACAATGGATACCCTAACAAACATCTAGTGCCCAAGCACCGAACTTTGATTTCGAAAAAGTTTGCTCAAACTTAGTCAGTCCTAAAGTTTCCGTGGTTCGACCCCAGTCTAGGACCGCGTTGCGGCTCCGGCGCCGGCCTTGATGCCCAAATTCTCTTAAGTCATTTATAAGCAAATTTAAGTTGTCCGCCTAGGGCTGGGTGCGCTCGCCAAGGTCCATGCTCCCTCATTTAAAACACTTTTCGTTCGACCCCAAACGCAGCTGTATGGGCGCCGAACATTCAACTAAAGTTAGCAAATTTTACGTTAATTCTGATATTCAATAATTCGCATGAGCAGTTGTCACAACGCAAGTTTATCTTCCGAGAAAAATTTTGACCTTGATCGACTAAGAGAAAAACTCTTTGAAGCCCTAACTCAGCTCAATAGGCTTGAAAATTGGATCTAAAACGTCCAAATAAGTTGTTTTGTGTTCTGCCTATGATCACTGGCAACCAGAAAGACTTCGACCAAAATTTGCCTAATTAAGTCCGCACCAAAGTTTTCGATCAGACTTCGATAATTCCGGAC
Organism: Trileptium ribeirensis; assembly: GCA_030248225.1. NCBI lineage: Eukaryota > Metazoa > Nematoda > Enoplea > Enoplida > Thoracostomopsidae > Trileptium > Trileptium ribeirensis. The sequence goes on from JASANE010027646.1 coordinate 1,097, forward strand.
AAAGACAGACGTAGCGATTCCGAAACCACGGGGGAATGCCTTGCGGCGGATGGATAAATTAACTCATTAGACCAATACTAGCTACATTCAACTCGGAAAGTTTGGGGTAAAATCTACACGATGACCTACCTACTTAATCCGAGCCTTGGGGAAACTAAATCCCTTCATTTAACCCTGACGCCCCACCCATACTTACAGCATTGTTCCCGGCGGGCAATACCAGCTTGTACCCCTTCACGTGGTACTGCACGCCACGTTAATTCCTTCGAAGACCATCCGATCGACCACTCGTCGTACGAAATAAAACGAAAACGCATTTGAAATACTAGCTAAAGTTTCCACGGAGCTGGTCAATAAAGTCAACCGAATTCCGTAGTATCAAAGTCAAACTGATTTAATGTCGTCGGACGGCACGTCCGACCTCGAAAATTTTGCCCATATTGCAAGATAGCTGTTTTGTCGCTCTCCAATCCCAGTCGATTTTCTGTCGCCCTTATTTCTAATTTTATTTCTGATGCCTCATCAGAAAAATTTCGAGCGTTTACATTCTTGTCGATTACAGTAAATCAGGATCGCTTTAGGGAGAAGCGCAGACAATAGAAGTTAATCTGCCAAATAGGGGCGAAGGTCGAAATTTCGCCCTATGTTTTACCAATTTTAATCTTTTTGTTTACGTCAGGCAATCCAGACGTTCCCATACTAAAGCGATCCCATCCAAGAAATACCGAATATTACTACCAAAATTATTAATAATAATTATTAAAATTATTAAAAGATGAACTCAAAACTATTGTTAAATGGAATCTTCACGCTTGAACCCAACCCAATTTGGTCAACTAAAACCCTATGTATAATATACAATAACTTGCTAACATTACACGCTGTTATGTTAATCTGCGACGCTTATTTGTTCTCTATCTCTTTGTTCTTTGCCGTCAACATCCGCATGCCGATGATCTTACTCCCAATTTGTAGACTGTCCGAACACCATCCGCATATAACCAATGTACTCACAGGTAAACGTTACATGTTTATGCGCGATTAAACATTATATGACCCCGGCAACAGTCCTATTTTGTATTTTTGGATAAAATTTGTTACAAAACGCTTTTGGTCAATTAAAATTCGACGTAAAAATGTTCGCGAACACAGCGCTCGCGATTGCTATCCATTTTATGCTCGCAAAAATTGAAGTAAAATTACCCGAATGTTTAAGAACGAAAATTTGGCGATTTGATTGTGACGTCACGTTTGCATTAAATTTGTTCGCGAACACTGCATAATCCAAATTTAAATGGTAATACCTTAGGGAACAGAATTTCTGCAAACTGAAATCGCCAAAATTCTGTTCGAACACAAGGTCTAATCTCTGGCACTTGATTTGATTTTGCCAATTTTCGGTTAGCGAAAAACCAAATGATATTAAGCCTGTTTTCCGTAACAAGGGTTTGCGTAACAAGGGTTTGGCGGGGTCACCTTACGTTTACTCACGCATTACCTATCGCTCTAAGTGTTTGTATCTATTCTAATTTTAAAATTAGATGAAACAGAGGCCGCTTCGCAGACATGTTAAGGGAGAACGCGCCGCTGGACGGGACACGCCTTGGAGCCAGGGAGACCCCCTGAAGAAACTCCAGCCGAAAAAACCCTACCGCCCTGGGCCTACCAGGGGCCGCCACGGGCCTCCAAACCTGCCCTCCTGTCCCTCTACATACTTATATAACCATATACGTGCTAGACTTCGTAAAACTTACTAATTTAACGAGAAATTTGTTTTTATTTTTCTATGTATAACTATATACTTTATGATATATATTTGTTTCTCTTATATATATCTAGGCGTTGGGCCTTTTGTTTTATTTATCGATATTATTAAAATTATTTAGATAATAATTTTAATTATAATTTAATATTTATATAAGTTAAAGAAAAAAGCAGACAACACGAAAGAAGACAAAAGGAGGAGAAAAGAAATACACAAAGAGAGAAGAAAGATAAGAGCAAGCAACACGACAACCAAGCGACGAGAAACAAAAGGAACGACCAAAAACGTCGACTAAAGAGAGGCAGAAAAGAAAAAGAACAAGAAAAGAACGGGGCGCGGAAGTGTGTGTTGGCAAGGGGTTCCCAAGGAATTTCGATGGGCTCGGGTTAAATTCGGTCCCAGGACGAAGTATGGGTTCAAATGATACCAAACACCAAGGGAGAGGACGTCATATTGTGTCCGGATCCACGCTTTATGATTTACATATGTTAATACGGGGCGCTCCAGCGGGCTCTCCTGAACTAACTGCTAAGCGGATCGATGCCTCCAGGCTATCGTTGGATTCGCCGTAAAAAGGCGGTTCAGATTAATGCCGCTGTCCAGCGGGTAAGATTCGTAAAAGTACTAAAATGACCACAACAAAGAGAGTTGTGACAAAGGTGGGATGCTGTCCGCGGTTATTCTGAGCTAAGGAGAATGTGTACTGAGACCCGCTGGGTATGTTTAGAGTTGTCTCCACAAGGTAAACACGATGAGAGTTAATTTGCAGACTTTCGAGTTGGGAATAAAATTTTTTGGAGTTTCGTGCCCACCATTAGGCTTAGGCAATTTTAGGGCGTATGGTGCAACGGATGGTCAGATTAAGACCCGTTGCACCTCGTTGTGTTCGCTAAGAATAAGCGAGTTGAATAAGAGGTCGCATAGCAATATTTAGGATTGGTGGAGAAATAATGCTACTCAAAAAATGAAAGAAATATAGATGTTAACTTTCTCTGGTATACAATAGGATACAAGTGGGGCGCGTTATAGCGGTTGAACGACTGGGCAGATGTAGACCCTATGGAGCTCGTTAGAAGTCGTTGGAAACGATGATGTATAAAACTCTAACCGGAGTTACTCGTGACACAGGAGGGAGCGGAGGCAACACTCCTGATCGGATGATCTTAGTTGGTTTTGAAGACGGCTAACGACTTATATTGTGTCTCACGCACTATGAAAAGAATGAAATGAAACTTAAGGATGTTCTTTAGTTATAGGCTGGCCTGGACATCAAAACGATATCCAAAGTATCGATATAGGGTTATCCAGAGAAAATCGTAAAGGGTCGCAAACGCGATGATCGTATTGAGCTTGTGGCAAGTTGGCCTAGATTAGCCAGTATTACTTCTCTAAGCGGTTCAGTTGGATGTGAAGAGGCAGGATGGGGCAAAACTCACCTCATTATCAGGAAGACAACGATCAAAAGGTAATCAAGAGGTAACGGACTGGTGTATGACAGAACGTGATCAAATGATGACAAAAACCCTACCTAGCGTAAGCAGCGGTTGTTTAAACGAGTAAGAGATGGAATTAATAGTATAACTCGATAACCCATGGACCGATTTTCTTTTGAAGAGTCTCGCTGGGAAGCCCATTAAATTCCGTACCGAAAAGATTTTAAGGCTCAGGTTCGAATCCCTAACCTTAAACCGGCCACAGCACGTAGAGACCGTGTTCAGTTTTCTCGTTTACTGAAATGGTTCGATATTGTTGTTTTCCTTTTGTTATTATGTTTTCCCCCTAGCTCAACCATTATAAGATGCTTAATTTACCTAGGTAGACCTAATACCTTGATGTTTGGTTCCTTCCCAGCAGATTTAAGCGTCCTCGCCGTTCGTCTTTTGGCGAATGGCCAAGAAGCCTCCTATTCCCGGAACGGTCGTCATTTTAACCTGCGTATTTAAGAAAGTCTCCGTAAATTTTGCCCTGGTCGAAGTTCTTAGAAATCTAGAAGTTTTCTTATAATTGGTTTGATTCGGTACTGTTTTCCTTATTCCTTAGCACAACTCCTGTGCCTAATGTAGACATGAGCGCAACAGCATAACATACACAACGGACGAACATAACGACATTAAAAACGTTAATATTGCATACTTAAAGGCATACAGCACAATGATAAAAACAGACAAAGTTATATGAAAACAGTACGAGCCCATGGCGCTATGGGGCGTCGGGTTCCCGCAAGAAGACATTGAGTCAAGCCACCTTGGTGCCCTAGTTATCGGCCTTTTTGGCCTTATTGAGTCTATAACGGATCTCGATGGAAGCACAAGCCCACGTAATAGGCTGGAACGGTCCTGTTACATATATACAAAAAATTAGTTGTCGGTATCTCTTTTTGTTTGCAAATGGGAGTTGAACAAACTCTTATTTCGGACCAAAATCACTTCGGGTTAAGATGTTATCGTCTATAACCTAGTCGGGGGCAAACATAAGGCGTCAAAATTTTTTAAGGTACGTGGAATATACTGACTTACCTGCGGTAATGATATAAACCAATTAAACACTTCATCACATGATACTATAACGTTGTCAAAAACTCATATTTTAGATCAACACCTGGTCGGTTGATTTGCAGTCATTTATAACTTTGAATTGGTTAGTGGAGTTTGGTTCGAACATTCATAGCAGGTACAACATTTGACAGAAAGCTTGCAAAATAAAACTTCTCGGTCATGGAGAATAATGCGCGTTTAAAAAATTTATTTCAATTTTGCTGTTATCAAATGTTACTTGGAAATGATTCTTCAGTTAAAAGAAATATTTTAAGTACACATGTTCTATTTTGAAACACACATGAAGCTGTTGACTCAGTAATGGTACCATGCTTTACAGTGGAATTACCACCTAAACCCTATACTTTAAATCCAAAAATACATATTTTTGTCTTTTAACTTTTCATTCAGTCATCTATACGCCAGAAATAAAATGCGGCAACTGAATGGTTCTAGAGCAATTATTATTCGCGAAAAGCAGCAAATAAATTGCTCAACAAATCTCGTGTTTATCGCTAATTGCATATTGTAATCAACTAAATGTTCCAGTCTGAGACGAGTATCTGAAGCATTTATAATATAATTGGCGCAGCATTTAGTATATTAGCCGCCGCTAGTTTATAATGCACAAACAAATTCGTTTGTACTGTCGGCGTGGCGACCTAGACCTTGGAAATAACCAAAAGTTGTAAAAGACACAACTAGGTAATTATATATCTTTGCGGCAGAATAGCATAATTGTTATATGCTTCTTTTCTATAAAGCTGTGGGCTCGATATGAAAATTGCGTATTGTTCTCAGTGCAATACATGCCCAGCGCTAGTTGGGAATAACGCAGTATAATTTATAAAATGTTAGCACAGTTGTCAATTATATTTATCATATAAAATTAGGTTCCCGATTGCATTATATACGTTTTTGACTGGTACCGGACACGCCATTTTTAAATGTATCTTATTTAAAAAGTTGTATGGAAAATGGTACCGCTATCACGGAGAATTTTCCTTACATATTTTTCTGCATAAAATACTGATAACAGTTATAATCCAAGCATTTACTAAGAAAATGATAGAATCCGTTCTAACAATGTAATGAATGAGTGCCACTGCAAAAACAAGAATTATTTAAGAAAAGACTACTATGAATATGACGACTGTTTTGCTTTAAATTTTTAAATTTTACTTTTGATTTTTACAATTTTTGTATTTTTGTGTCGAATAATACAATAACTGTGTTAAATAAAATCCTTTAAAGTTTCAACGCTCTTAGTAATCACGTTGAAGACATACTGCGTGATCTCCTTAGCGATATAGTTCCATCAATTCAGTTGTAGAAATTGAAGAAACCTTTATTTAAATTTGTTTCATTTGTGAAAAACTAAGTTCTATATTTGAATATGCTGTGGTGATATGGCAAAATCTTCGGAAAAAGATTCATATGACTATACATATTTAGGTAAACAAATATATATGTTAAATGCAAATAAATATGTTACATAGTGGGTAATAAAAATAATATATAGATGTTAATGTATTGTATATATAGATAGTTCGGCTTCACTTATTACTTAAATGTTTTCAGAGTAACGTAACCCGAGGCAAAAATGAATATATTTTGTCTTTGCTTTGTCTGTATAAATTTGTAGTGATTACAAATCTTATTTTAGAATAAACTATTAACGTAGCTGCCAAAATGCTACAAAGATCCTTGAAGAACCCTAAATATTATAATTGTACAATAACAATATCATGTCGTTTTAAATGATCAATAATCTAAAAATAATCATGCTCGCATATAAACACTTACGGCAGTGTTTTGTCACTTTAATGAAAAATTTGATAGCATAACTGTACTAATTTCTGCTACGAAGAAACGGTAAAATTCATTAATGCCTCAACGTTGTGTTGCAATTATGCCAATTAACTCGATAGCTGGAATAATCGGTTTATGCCTGTTGCAAGTGGTAAAGGTGAGTGCATTTATTTGGCGTTTCTTTCAGGTTATTATCAGAAATAGTTTATTATCTGAGAAAACACATCTATTTTGCCAATATCACTGCAATACAGCTGTGCAAAATATTCGTTCGACGAAAACTAAAGACCTAACTAGCGAATGGAGGAAAGTGGTTGAAATTTTGTTGTTGATAAAATATATCTTTCGCTGTGATAATTATTTCAGTTTGCAACGATCACAATATAGATATATACATGTAGTTAACATCAACCGAAATGGATAATACGCAAATATCTCAGCATGTGAATGTGCTACATTTTTGTGCGAAACTGTAGCATCCCTTACTTCACTCCATCGAATTAGGCCTAGGCTTAGTCTAATGTTATATAAGATACGGAGCTTAGGCTATGGTATACCTATATCGAAAAAGTATTGCATGCATTTACCTTCAAAAAGTACATGCAACCCGTCCCGTCAATTAATATCGGCTAGTAGCTCCGAAATGTCAATATTTGACAGATAATAACTATACACACTGACTGAGATATGTCCTTTTCCGATACCATCTTCTCGATTTATTTTCAGAAATATGCGACAATACCTGATTAAATTGAAAACTAATATGTACTTAGGTGGCACAAGTTATTTTGATATAAGTGTACGAGATCGCCACGTCAACATTTGCATCATATAATAATTACAGCATTGAAGTCATCTTCAAATAATGTGTCTTCTGTCTATCTCGCATTTCTGGTAAGCTTTACGGTTTTAAGAAATTCTTAGGGCCCCAGAACATTTGTGTGTATTTCATTAACACAAGTTGTGCGTACTTTCACGCCGCTAATTAACAATTGATTAGCCGTACCTAGCTGTTATTTCTGTGCTCTGTCAGACCGCTATAGGATTGGGATACACGTAATTTGCGACACTGATAGGCTGTGGTAATATTATCGCATTTTATCAGTCTGCGTAGCAACAACTGAAGTTGAATGGCGTCTTCCAATGTGATCATAACAACAAAGCACTTTGAGAATTCGGACGCTGGAATCTGCTTGCCCACAAAAAATTGCGCGCTGCAAGCGTCTGGAATGTATTTAGCAACAGTTAAGTACAATATGAAAACTATAAATATCAGCATAACTAGGTTTCGTTAAATTCAAAATTATTAGCATTACCCTGGTTCCATGAGTTTCAAATATTTCACACCTAGAAATTTCACAGCTACATGTTTGGAATTGGAAAATGCACATTATCGATCTTTTCTTCAGCATTTGAGCAAAGTCAGCAAAGTTTAAACCTTTATTGCCTTCTGAACTGCGTATGCCTTTTAATTTTGATGTAGTTTTACCCCGTCGTAACGAACATCAGTAGAGAATATATTTGTTTGGGATTGAAACAAACTTCATTGGAAATTTTTTCACCAAAGCTTAATTAAAACGTTTTCAGATATTAAGTCTTATGTTCTTTTCAAAAAGTATTACCCTTCGCATTAGATATGTCGTCCAAGTATGAAAATTTTTCAGCCCTATATAGACTTTTCAATATTCTCCGATACTTATTTCGTGTATATCCCGTTTTTTAGGTTTTTTAATTGTTCCAAATATTAAAAACATTTCAATTCTTCTGATAGATACTTTTAGAGCTTATTGATGCTATGCAATAATGATTTTACGATAAAACCTATAATTTGTAAAATTTATTAAAATTTTAAATTTTTGCGGTTATCATTCGACTTGGTTGTGGAGACATTGAAACCAAGGGGATTCTTTCAAACTGTTACGAGACCGTCGGAATTTATCCGTTTATAGAAACGTTCTATGCTAATATGTTTAACGTCTACAGAAACGTTGTCAAGTCCAGTAGAATTTTTAAGTATTACCCTTCATATTTGCAAGATCGTCGACGCATAATTTTTTCTCAGCTTCATGTTACATGTTTCAATACTCTCTAATACTTATTTCTTTTATAACCTGACTTTATGGTAAATTAATGATTTCAAATTTTTAAAACTTTTAATTCTTCGTGTTGACACTTTTAGAGCTGATTGACGCTATGCAGTAATGATTTAGGACAAACTCACGAACTTGTAGATATGTTAAAATTGTAAATCTTTGCGATTATCATTCGACTTGGCTTGTCGAGACAATCTGGATGCCGCAAAAATGAGCCCGGTCAAGAGAATCCTTCAAAATTTACTAGGCAAATGGAATTTAGCACTTTCAAGAAGGTTCTAAAATCAGAACAAACGGAAAGAATAAAATAATTAAATGCGTGGCACAATGAGCGACGTTCAGTGCTGAGTCGTGCAAACTCCATCTTCTAATGAAAATATACTGCTGTATTGTCACGCCATCCAAAGTATAGGACAAGTAATTTAACGCATCATTTATGATCAGATGCGTGCGAAATGGCCAAATTATGTCACGCGTCCAACTCAACTAGTTCGAGTGAACTATGGCTTAGCTGGACTACTATGGTACATTTTTATAGCTTAGCTAGTCTTAACGTGACAAACAGGGAGCTTAGCTAGGATCTGCGTGACAAACGGAGCGTCCGACTGAACTGTCAATCGAGAAATTTTATTTAGTCTTGTGCTTTGTGTAATAGCATTTTGTTCTATAGTATTCTCACATTAATGCTAAGTTATATATTTGTTTTAACATATACAATTAACGTTTTAAGCTGTATGCCAATTTTGGGGCATTATAAAACGTAATGTTCGCGGACTAAATAGTCTCTGGCTTAAGTTATAGGGCTCAGCTGAAAGCCTCGTGACAAAAGCACAGTCCGGCTCGACGCTCTATGACAAATGAATAGCCTAGCTAGGCTATTCAAAATTTTAATAGTCCAGCTGGACTGTATACGTCAAATAGTAGCTAGCCCATTTGAACCTATGACATAATTTGTACCATGCGCACGCATCTTATTGTAAATGATGCATAAAGCTACAATTGTAAGGAGTCAGCACGCCTACGACAATTTAGACAGATGTACTATATATTTACATTCATAGACATTTTAGGTAAACTCGTCTCTGCTACGCAACCATGATTACCGATCAGCCGAATTCGACGCCTATACGAAAGATTCCCATATTATGGAATTTGACACCGGTCACTATCGTCTTGACAGCCAATACAAAAATCGGGGTTATTTAAACAGGTCAGGGGGCCCTTCAAGTCAGCGTCAGGATGGAGGGTCCCCAAAAAGCACGATCTTTCGTCTCTATCAAAATATCCGCGAAATAATTCCAGGCGAAACAAAATACCTAACCCCTCAACCATCTGCAATCCATACGCTGGCCAGTACTATCCGCGCTACTGGAAGTACTACCGCAATCGCGGTGGATTCCGTTGGTACGGAATTACGCTACCCAATAAAGCAATATATCTCGGAGAAGCGAACGAATATCCGAGACATAAAACACGGTATAAACTCAGAAAAGAACTCATCGGTAAGTACAGTCGTCGTATTGCAGTTTTAATATCATATCGTTTTTGGAGATGTTCAAGTGATAGCTGTTATCACGCATACTAGGATATTATCCTAACAGCATAGGCATCGAAAGTCAGTTTGCTTGGCGGAGTAGATGGGCGGCGAGTATTCATGATCTTTCGGGGGAGGGTGTTAGCCAGGCTGGGAATTGATGAAATTTGTAGGAACTCAAAATTTTTGCTAATTTGTGATATGGTTTCCATAATTCCAACCAATTTTTTGCCAATTTTGCCCAAATCTTTGACAATTTACACTTCATTTTTTTGCGTAATTTAGCAAAAATATCCCACGCTCCTTCAGCGTCCGGCGAGAGTATTTTGGGAGAGAGGATGTGGAGTCTTCGGGAGATTTGGCTTGAGGAGGGATTTGGTTTGAGGGGAGTTTGACAGTTAGGGTTTGGGCAACACAAACCCCCACCCCCAGCCTCTACCGACACCTGTGACCTAGCAGTTGATCTGGTTAAAATATCAACAGTGTACGCAAGGCTCTATATTAATTTCAATGCGGCATTCTAATGCAGATATTACGAATTATTGAATTTATAAGCATTGAGAACCCATATGTGGACCAAACTTTATGTTAACAGCTCCTACCTTCAACTTACGAAGTTAACTATAAAGCCGCACACAGTTAAACCTATATCCGGCCATGCCATGCGTATGCACTAACCAATCTGTATTAGCCGAACTATTTACCAAACATGAGATTTGCTGAGCCCGCGATATTTACAACACCTGTACTATGTCGTCCTAACGGTTTCGATTTATAACAAACACTTAACTGTTCAGTTTCCAAAACAACTTGTTTGTGCTACGAGCCGACTATACTAGCGGATACAGATGTGGAATGCTCGAGCCCCGCTACCGCCATACCGTCAGACATAAGTTGGATTATCAAAAATTTGAAAAATAAAAAATACAAAACATGTTAGAACAATTTGTTGATCAAGTGTAGGTCCAGATGCGAGCTGAATCACGCGGTCAAAAATTTCAGGAGCCACCAAGGGTCATCAAGCCATGTAAACGAATTCAGCCGAGAATCAAGTATATACCTATTAACGCACAATTTTTTGCAGCGGACGTAGGATCGTGAGTAACTAGCTGCAAAATCTGAACATTTATATATAAAACACAATCTTTTGAATCTATGTACTTATTTACGTCGGGTAGAATTTTCAAGAAATTGCAGATTATATAGAAGTAGATCATCGAGAATTATTTTGTAAAATATATAATACCTATCATGAATTGAAATTTAGATGGTTCGTATGATTCCTCAAATTTTACTTTAATAATGTTAACTAACCCATTAGTTCATAATGTGATATATTTGTGTAAGTCATCAGTTCACATTGTAACAATTTTGTCACAGACTAAATATGTAATAACGGTAAGCTGCAACGTACTAACACCATGCCCATACGATCCCGACTATCATAACCTCAAGGGTGGACCAAAATTTTCGATAGTTTAACGGTTTTGTAATTTTAATCGGTGAGACCCATAAAGCTCTAGAGCTTAGCCTACCGTAGGTACGCTGAACGAGTTGTGTTGGGACCCCGCTCGATAGTGCATAGTATCTGGTATGATCACTGAGTTTCCCCAGAGAGGTTGCCATTGACACCTGCTTGCAAATCATAATATCCAACTGACGTTCTCTATCCTGATATCACTCAGAAGTTGTTGATTTCAATATTGTCCGAGAACGAATTTAGGCATGTGTTACTTACTACCCGTTAACAGTAGTCGTTGAATGCAAGTAAATGTCATATACACTTTTAGTCGAAAAAAGTCCCGTTGCGCTGCTGATCCTAGCCTTTGGAAGTAGTAAATGCGGCGCTTACAGGGTTCCGACAAGCCCTGAGCGTTTAACATAGGAGTTTTGGTTCAATAATTCATTAGCCGCGATGAATGACTTTTGCACAACATATTTTGTACAGGAAATTTTTAACCTACGTTAGTGCCTCATGATTCGGTGCGCAAGTATTTGTTGTCAAACACGTAAACTCTTCTAGCGATGCTACCGTTTTTCCAATGAGTTAGCATTATACCGTAAACTATACGCTTTAAGCTTGGGATCTATTATCCACCGATCGTAGCGCGGATAGCCGACCAGTCCGGATGGACAAAAGCACTTAAAAATATAACGTTGCCAGGGTGGATAACACGGACACTTGAAATTTTTTATTTCAAAAATATTTACAACACATCAGGACAGGGGCATCAAGGATAAAAGAAAACACGAGCAATAATGTAATGCAACGACATGTTACAGAATCAGCAAGATAATGCAGTACTAAATATGACTTACAACATACACATGAGAATGGATCGACAGCGACTATGAGCCTAAATAAAATGGCATAAGAAAATCATTGCCTCTGTAATCCTTAATTTTAGTGAGATCTAACTCAGCTATGGGCCCAGAAACATGACCTGATGTGTCTGGAAATTCGCTCAGCATAGCGTGACATTATTCGGAAAAAACTGGTTCTGCTTTGTGGCGATGTCTTCACAAAATTTGAGGCACTCTGAACGCAATTACACAAGGGTGGACAAGATGTAACAAAAGACAGCATTACGTAAATAAAAGCCAAAAAGAGTATATGAACTAACGAAGAGATGTAACAGTAACATACATATTGTAAGAAACCGACTAGCTGGCATTGGTTAGAAACCGCAGACCCGAGGCTTTATTAAAGCAGACGGCTAGATGCGCTATTTTGGGCCGCAAGACTGAATGAATGCTGAGCAGGCGGCTTATGATCCCGTAGACGCCTTGAAAACCACAGAAAACGCCCGCAGAAAAGTGTCCCCTGAACCGAGGGGAACTGTTTAAATACCTACCCGGAGAAGAATTTGACATGGAATCTTTGACAGGAGTCGATCTTCCCCCTGAAGTACCGTAGATGGTCCTGTTACATATCTTTTTAACCGGACGGACATTCTGAGTCCAACTCCGGGTGTGGTTTTGACACTCCGGTCATCCCTCAGAGGACCCCCACCCTTTTTTTTTATCTTTTGCCCTTCTTTTTCTTTTAGTTGTTCTACTTAATCTGTGTCGTCAAAGTCCCCCTACTCAAAATATAAACTAATATAAAATTTAAATAAACAAGTTATCAGTATTAATGTAATATCCACGTGGACATCTTAATCCTGTACAACCACCAGCTTCTATGCTTATTAAGTCAACAACCAAGTCGGTATTAAGTTTATATAAACGGATTCTGAGTTATCTGCGTATATGTACCGGAGTCTCGGTTGGTAATACTGCTCAGCTGTTCAGCTGTCCATAAGAGTGCTGGGTTAATAAGGCGTATATAACGGATGTCACGAGACAATATTTTATATTAGCTGCTAAATATGATTTGTATAAAGGCAGCATTAAAACCTTGTAGAGTCAGAAATAAGTTCAAGGATTTATATGAAAGCTGTCTTAGTTTATAACTTAGATTAATTTAAATAATATAAAGTTTAGCACGCTCTTATAACTTTGTGAAGTCAATAGTGCCGTTGGACAGTTATTAGCAGTGCAGTTTGATGTCAGCTGGGTTGGTGTCAATTCATATAAGTTTATTAAGTTAATGCAAGTCGTTTACCTATGTAACGCTCGTACTGTATATGGCGACTCTAATATTGGAATGTCTGAAGAAGCATACGTGTTGCCACGCATGCCGATAAGAAGTCAGTTAAGTCTAATATAGAACTTATATAAAATTGACACGAAGTTGTAGCTTTATATTAACACAATTGCGGCTGCTAATAACTGTTCAAAAGAACGGCACTATTGACTTCACGAAGTTATAACGTGCTGCAAACTTTATATTATTTTTAAATTAATCTAAGTTATAAAACTAGACAGCTTTCATATAAATCCTTCCAAACTTTCTAATTACTTTACAAGGTTTTAATGCTGCCTCTTGAATCTCGTTTAGCAGCTAGATAAAATATTGTCTAGTGACATCCGTTATATACGCCTTACTAAACCAGCACTCTACTGGACAGCTAAACAGCTAGCAGTATTACAAACAGAGAACTACCAGGTACATATACGCAGATAACTCGAATTAGTTTATATAAACTTTGAGATACCAATTCGTTGACTAATAAGGCATAGAAGCTGGTGGTTCAACAGGGTCAAGTGTCCACGTCAATATACATTAATACTGACTTGTTTATATAAATTTTATATTAGTTTATATTTTGGGGATTGGGGTTAGACGACACAGATTAAGTAAACAACTAAAAGAAAAAGAGGGCGGAGGGGTAAAAAAAGAAGATGAGGTGGTTGCTCTAGGGTATGACCGGAACTCCAAACCACACCCGGGATTGGAGTCAGGATGTCATGTCATGAATTTAAAATGATATGTAACAGGGACCGTATTCGGTCGTCAGGGGGGGAAATAGACTTCTTGGAAAGTTTGCATGTCAAAATCTTTTCCCGGGTCCAGGCATTTAGCTGCTCCCCTGGGTTCGGGTACCCTTTCTGGGGCGTTTTATATGGTTTTGGAGTCGTCTAGACACGGGGAATCTAATGAGGGGTGACACGCCTGTCGGGTAGCGTAACTTTTGAAATCCATTTGTACGGGGGCACCCGAAAAAATCGGGCGCATAATACCGTCCTGGCTTAAATTAAAGCCTCGGGTCTCGGTTTCTAACGTATGCCACTCATACGGTCTTCTGTCCATAATTCGTCGAATTATTTAATTAAAATGCATTTTTCCAACTTTTACTTACCATACTAATTTGTCCCTAAATTCCGTCGATTGGGTCGATTACCGCACAAATTCGGTCTCATTTGAAAAACCGTGAAATTTACTATAAGAAATGTTAAGTACAAAATCTGGAATTATCATCGGTTCCGGAGTTATGACCAGAGCCGATATCCTTGACATTCCTAAATTGCCTAAAACTTCATTTCAAATTTTTATTTTATCTTAACTGCATTGCTGCAATGAACGGTGAGTTAATCATTGTAGCGAGCGCTGGGTAACTTGATAATTTAGGTTGTCTCCTGTTTTCCGAGAAATTTCCTCATTTGCTGTTCGCTTTCGGGCGAACAGCCACATTTTTTTGTAGTCCTCATTCGCTAAGAGGACGGTCGTGACGGAAGTCCGTCGCGGCCAGTAATCCTATGAAAATTTGCAACTCGTTTTGAGGTCCTACCGCTCGGGGTAAGGGCTATTGACCGTATATGCTTTTACAGTGGGTCCGGCGAGGGAGTCGTATCGTTCTTAATCCCCTGCCAATGGGGGTAGAGCATGGCAAGGGTTCACCATGCTCACGTTCTGTGCTCCTGATAAAACATCAGCTCAGGAGCGTGAAAATTCCCTACAATCCCTGCTAAAAACACGTTAAATACTTTAATATCTCTGATCATACTTCCAACCTAAATTATTACAAAATAACCACAAAGATCGCAAAGTATACATAAATTCCTGGCCAATCAAGGCGCTTTTATGGCTGGATCGATCCAAATAACATAGTACAATTCATGCAACAAGAAGCATTATAATGAGACAATGGTATATGGCTGCTGATGATACAACAACGAACGGCATAACGGTGAATAAACATTTAGACATGGATTGAATTACAATTTATCTGATCAGTTGGAGAAAGTTATGTACTGAAAATGATGGCGATAATGCTTTTACTTAGATACTGCTATGATAATACAATATGGAGCATTTAAATGGTCTTTATGCGTTTAACGCGCAGGATATGGTTTACGTTACAA
>JASANE010027648.1:0-11623 GCA_030248225.1 Trileptium ribeirensis
ACTAAAGCTCAAAAATATAGTTATACGTTTTTGGTTTTAACGTTAAACATAGTTTAATATATTATATGATTATTCCCAACTACCGTTAGGTCTTTAGCGCACTAAATTCAAGAAAATACCCAATGTTTTGTATCAGCTCCACAGCTTTATAGAAAAGATCAAGCATAAAAGCTATTAGATTGTACTATAGCAAAGTATGTATTCTCCTTACATGTAGCTATTACTACTTTTAGCTGCATAAAAAATTAAAGGTGCGCCGCATATATCACCTGTATCCCCTAGTTTTTCCCACAAATTCCTTTTCATAATCACCTAGTTTAGTAATGAAAGTATAATCTGAAACATCTGTAAAACAACGTAAACGTTTTTTGTCATATACAAGACATAAAATCATTAAAGACACTCGAGACATATAAACATTTGAGCAATAAATAGATATAAAGAGGTAGTCATCTCTTATATGTTTCCCAATATTTGGTTAACAACCATTATGTACTTAATCCTCGGCTATTTGTGTATTTGTCCAGTGACACTTTCGGTTAAACCTGTGGGTGTTTACTCAAAATCAGTCAAATCATGCTACATTTTGGTCAAGTTTCGAGTCCCTGGCCGTGATTTTTAATGACGAAAAAATAACGTCACATCCAGTCGTCTTCTTATGCTATTTATAATCTTGCAATGTACCTATCACAAATCCAAATCGAACATCTGTAGGTAATTGCTACACTATATTTCAAAGATGTTTGTGACATATACTGGAACCAGCAGACTGGTGTGCTAGTTATACTGTAAAATAAAATGTTTCCTATTGATATAAAAACTTTGATTCCATGATGTATGTTGACCAGAGGTACGTATGTCACCGCTAAACGGACTTGGCTAAAACTTGGCTTGCGAATACAAATGCTTGAACAAATGATTGCTGCTTGTTCGACCCTCGTTAATTGATCGTTCGAGAACTATATGTTTTGTTCAAGCTGTAGTTTACCTAAACATGATCACGCCGTGCTCGAAATTCATGTTGTTGTACAGTAGATACCTCCTACCGAAGTCAAATTCTAAATTTATATTTCGGTATGGTTTTAGAATGGCTTCAAATAAAACTTAATACATATGTTTCAATGGCTTTTCAGTTACTGGCCCAATGCAAAATTTTACGTACCTCGAAGGTTTAAGGACTTTATCCCAACAGCTTTTCGGCGTACCGCAGAAGCAATAAGAATTTTTAGTCACGCCGAGTCTTAACTTGACTTAGTGTTTTACGAAAGTTAATTGCGTTAAAGAGCAAACTAAGTTGTTATATTTGTTAAATCACGTCTTTTAATGCATAAACATGCCCATTTGTACATCTATGTCTTTAACATCTAATATTCCGCTCAAGTTTTACCAGCTGAGACAAATTTAATGGTTTGTGTAAGCTGTAAAAATACAGTGAAGCTGAGACAAGTCTGAACCATTCGACTAATCTTCTCAAGCTGCACTAAATATCTAAAGCCAAACGCTTGTTCATTTTCTGTCTCTTCATATTTTCGGCATTTCAATTCTAGCGGTCCGTCTAAGCTTAGCGACTGTTAGTGCAAGTCTCTTTTGTCATTGCCTTCCTCAGTGGCGCTTACACCGTCTATCATGTTGTGCAATCATTTCGAGTTGTAACGTTCTCTAAAATATGGCAGATTCGTGCGATTTTAGAGACTCATATGATATAAATAGCCTAAGGTTCTTCTGGAACACTCCGATTACTACATTCACGTCTGGAATAAAGCGAATATATATTATACTACTTCCTTGATTGTCAAACGAATGTCATATATAATGCGTTCATGTCCTAATTGTTGGCATGCGTGACACATTTTTAAAACAGAAAACGTCAAAAATGAAATTTAGTCGCTCGAAAGTTCGATAGATAGAACCAAACGTTAAAAATCCAATTTGGTTAATTATGCTAACAGTCTTCATTTATCCTCCGTCAAACAGATGTTTCGAAGTGGCGTAACGGTTGGAATCATTATGTAAAGAATGTTTACAAATACTTATAAAGCTGTATGAAACGAGTAACCAAAACTTCAGGAAAAGTTGTCTGAAACTATAATAGTGTCCTGAGATATGCCCTAACCGCCATGTCAGGATGTGGTACCGAAAATATCGCATATAATTATAGATTAAAGAAATTTTGGATGAATGGGGACAAACGATACACTCAAAATTTTTCATTAAAAAACTATGATATCCGCCATGAACTTTTAACAAACCTATCGATTAAAGATGGATCATCTTGAAATCAATTATAGATATACGATATTTAGACCTTTAAGCCGTAGCTGCACAATTTTTCAAATTTTACAGAATGCATAAGTATATTTTAATAGTTCTTCAAATTTACTTCCTATCGCCAATTTTTGATCAAAAACATGGATCCGTGTTGAAAACTTGCCTTGAAAAGCTAGACACATTTGAATAAAACTATTAACGACACGATCCATTTTGATATAATACTCATTTAGTATATATATGTCCGCACAGCCAAATATTCCTATACAATGCCTGTAAATGAACGTATTACCCACACATCTCACTTATAGACTGCAGACTATGAACGATAAGAATTGTCCCGAAAAAAATAAAATTACTGGGTCTTGATTGGGTATGGAAAATTACAGGGTGTGCTCAATTTATTAAGTTCCAGTATTCATCAAAAGTTATTTTTGATGTAGCCACCCATATTTTTGAAAATTACTGAGTGCTCTGCTTGCAATTGATTAACAGTCGCAAATTTTCAAACCACTTGATAATTAATGAATGTTTTTTATACCACTAAACAATCATAAAACTACTGGGTGCATCATATTTTGCAACAGGTACAAATTTTCAGATTTATGTGTTCAATGTAACCCCCAGAAAATTGGGGGAAATTTGTTATTCCTAAATTCCTGTTTTAAAGTGGTTGACAATTATATATACTAAACCAGTCACAATAACGTATTGGATTTGGTGTCAGCGTGCAAAATGAACATTATATAGTATAATGCGCCCGGCGTTTCTTGCTTCCGCAGAAAAATCAATACATATGTTAAATGTTTGGTGTGAGGCATTGCGAATGTTATAACTTTATTGGATAGTAGCGGAGCAGACACAAACCATCGACATCCACACTTAAGGCGTTTAAGTATAAGCTTTAAAGTGCGAGCTAAGTAAATTTTTAAAACACAAGAAATTAAGAATTTGGAATTTGAACACATTTTGCTCCTCTTCTTTATTTTTTCGTCGGTTCGGGATTTTCAGTTTCGATGACAAGATTTTTTTATGGTAACTTACCTTTACAGGGCTTGACCTATGAGATGTTCTAAGTTATTCGATTTCACAAATTTTGATTTCAGCAGAATTAAAAAATAAATATAATTTGGTATTAAAAGTAGCGACGGTCTTCATGAACAATTCGCTCGCACATAACCAGAAAGCAGTGAACACATTCTCAAAGCAATACACACGCTGATACGTTAATATACACTTTATGCAGCTATGTTTGATATCATGACAGCCTAGATAAAATAGATCTAGGAAGCTAAATAATGTAGATTCACACTAGGTGCGGCGGTATTGTGAACGTGACCTAATAAACCCATATTTACCTCAACTAATACGAAAACAAATCTTTATTTTTTTAAATCACAAAAGATTTTTTGCAGGTCGCTGCAATGCTATATGTTGACTTAATTAACTTATCGCGAGACATATGCTCATTGCTAATGTATATATGCGCATGGCACAACGCTACACAAAGCCATAACTATAACCTAATTATGGTACTGAATTCAATACCGTCTGGTCACAATGTCATTTATTTTGATACGAAACATATCGATTTCGGCATTGCTTTTGTAAAACTAACCTATGCTACCAGACAGTTTTGCTCTAACTGCTGTCCGCAATTGCTTAGCCCAAGGGTATCCACTGCACTATACAATTCTATTCCGATATACTAATTGACACTGAACTTACGATTAATATATACTTGCATCCACTGCACTATACAATTCTATTCCGATATACTAATTGACACTGAACTTACGATTAATATATACTTGCATCCACTGCACTACACAATTCTATTCCGATATACTAATTTACACTGAACTTACGATTAATATATACTTGCATCCACTGCACTATACAATTCTATTCCGATATACTAATTGACACTGAACTTACGATTAATATATACTTGCATCCACTGCACTACACAATTCTATTCCGATATACTAATTTACACTGAACTTACGATTAATATATACTTGCATCCTCTGCACTACACAATTCTATTCCGATATACTAATTTACACTGAACTTACGATTAATATATACTTGCATCCACTGCACTATACAATTCTATTCCGATATACTTATTGACACTGAACTTACGATTAATATACACTTGCGTTGTCATAATGTGAAATGTTTCGACTTGGGCATTCATTTTGGACCAAGCAAATTCTATGTAGTTGCGCACACTTCCAACCATACATATGCCCTGGCCCAATGATCTCCAGTTCAGTATATAATACTATTCCAATAAACTATTTGGTACTGAACATACAATCACATATACTCTCACTATCATGACACAAAATGTTTTTATATGGACATTCGTTTTGGCCTACATAAATTCAATGCAGTTGCAAGGTATTGAATTAATATACACGGACACTGTCATGATGCAAAATGTTTCGATTAGGACACTCGTTTTTACCTACACAAATTCTATGCAGTTGCGGTCAATGCAAGCCATATATATAACCCTGCACTGAAGAGCTACTGCAGTATGTATAATATTATTCCGATAAACTGTTCGGTACTAAATTTACAAAAATATATGCTCTCACTGTCATGATGCAAAATGTTTTGATTTCAACATTCGTTTTGGCCTAAACAAATTTGATGCGGTTGCGGGCACTACTTACCATATATGTGCCATTGGCCTTAAGATATCTACTGCAGTATATACTGGTAACTCCTAAGTGAGAGAAAACGGAGCGACTATGATTACTTTGCGCTTAACGACTACTTCGTCATTTCAAATCAAATTCAAATTCAGGTTGTAGTAATTATACACAAGCAACGCTTTTTAGCCATATATCTAAACCGAACAACCCTACTTCTTCTCCCAATGACCAAAAGCATGAAAAATTTTTAAATTTATAAATCACAAACATTAAAAAAAATTTTATTTTGAAGAGTAATTTAACGCTGTATGAACCAAACACGTGTATTATTTAATGCATACCACGCAAATACAATTGATTTTATTATATGTAGCAAAAACGGAAACGTATAGAACATTGTAATGACCAACATACATTTATATTAAAAAATAGCAATATTTGAGTATTTTTAAACGGTACTGCACCGCAGTGTTAATAACCCAACCAATCTGAGGCTAAACAATGTTTAACCAAACACCGTGTTTAACGGTATAAATAACGCTATAATCCATATATCGCGATGGGTGGGTACGGGTTTACCTTCTTAAGGTTTGGACCCCTTCAGGCTAAATGCACCTCCCAAATTCTCGCGCCCAAAAGCGCTCGGAAAATTTTAACACAAATAGGGTTGAAGTTGGCAAAAATTGTGATGAAGTGGGCGAAAAATAGAAAAACCAGGAAAAATTTATCGCAAATTGGCAAATTTGGGGAAATTTAAGCAAAAAAAGAAAACATCTGAATTTCCTAAATATTTAAAAATGAACCCCCTTTTTGGGGACCTCCCCCGCCGACCATCTACCCACCCTACGCCGATGGACATTCCACAGCTGTGCCTATGATCTTATCGTTCACTCCCAACAAACAAAAATTGTTTTGTAAAAATTTTGAAATTTAACTTTTATGGTGGTATTTGTTAATCCTTGGCTCATAGTTCGAAAACTGCTGCTCTGAAACAAAACTGCATTACAGCAAAGTTGTAACTATCGATGAGAAGGTAAGAAAACATGGGGTCATCATTTTTCGATCCGATGCCACTGGTAAGAGTTGTAACCTAAAATGTCGGGTACCACCAAACGGCTAAAACCAAAAGTCGTCAAATCGTGTCGATTTTGTGAAATTTTAAGTAAGAAATCATGGGAGCAGCGCAAATACAAAGCTCGGTGCACAACTACATTTCGTTAGGCGTTGAATGAACAGTTTGCAAAAATCCATCAATATGGTGAAGAGTTATGTAACGAACTGACGAGGGAAAACATTTTCCAACTAAATCCTGTTTGAGAAAACTGTGCTCGCAACGCTCGCCGCGTTTCAAATTCTAGCCCGATGAGCGGATTGGCACTGAACTTACAACCATGTTCTCATTGTCATTTAATTTTGACATTAAACATTTTGGTTTGGGCATTTGTTTTGGTCTAACAGCTGCATGATCATCGAGCTGCAAATAGTATCCAAAACAGAATTCTGGAGAATTATGACACCATACTAGCTCGCCAAACTTCTGGGACATATTCCAAAATACAACAATACAACCTATTGTATATTTAGGTACATTCCTATTATTATTCCCACGTTTATCATCTTTGCAGCGGACACAGCCTTCAGACGTTTTATTGTATAGGCAAGGATGGTGGAAACATTGCCTGTTTCCATCCATTTCAGCACAAGAAGTACATCCTGTACCGCTGCCACTGCTAATCAGTTCCAGTACGCAATTTTGAACCAATTCCGGAAGCGATAAATCAGAGCCAGCCATCGGAATGTCGTTGTTACACTGCAAATTTTGAGCTTCCAGCAGCTGTTCCGAGCCGCTTTCGGTGCAAATATTTTGTTTGCCTGACGAGTGCTCAGATACACAGAGGCGAGAGACGACGCTCGCTTGCTTGCTTATAATACCGTCAACCAGAGCTTTAGCAAAACATTGAGTAATAATAAATTCTCCACTCCCGCTACAACATGCTGCAATTGATATCGTATTTGTTTTGCCACTGCGTTCGGAATCTGTGCCGCAAGTGGCATAGCAGGCACATCCGTACTGAGCCGACGGACCGATACGGCCAGGCCATTTTAGCACATTTCCACCGGAACTTGTACCTGCGACAATATTACCTGAAGCCGATTCCAGACAAATAGCGCCAACTGTATCGCTTGGGCATGCTGTAGTGTTTACTTCAGTTAAGTATTGAAACGAATCATCTACACTTTTATCCTGCTGCACAGCAACAGTCGTTTCCGGTACGTGGTAGGTAAAAGATTTGAATTTTTTTTCATTTGCAGAGCGGTCTTCAGATTCAAAAGCATCGTTACTTGTATATCCACGGTCGGCCGGAAGCCTGTGTTTTGACGGATTCCGTTGCGGCTGCCTTTGAATTACTTCTAAAGCTTGTCTGAAAATTGTAATACTAAATAAATATAACATTCTTCTAGTTAATTATTCGCGATTGCCCTACAGCATGTCATAAATACTGTGAGAAGCATTAAATACATTCATTTGTGCTGCAGCATTCAGACATTATTTGCGACTTTTCTCATAATCTGCATCATACATAGTGCCATGTAAGAAATGTATTAATATCGCATCTACGCATCTTATAGGTTCTGCCTAACTAAGCCGAACATTGAATGTTTAAATAGATCAGTTTTTATTCTCATACGTTATTGCTATCAAAAACCGTTTATATAACGACAACCGATTTACGATACGATGCAAGAGTATGTTCTACTATGCCATTCGAAGAGTGAATTTTATTAAGAAATACCTTTAAAATTAAAATCTGCTAAGACACGATATACAGTTACTTGAACAATAGCAAGGGTTCAAATCAGTAAAACTTTCTATTTAAATATACAACTCGTTACTTTACTCCGATTTTTATCCAAACTATGTATCTGAATTTCAGCTCTATTTAAAGAAATTATGCGGGGAACTACGTCAAAAATGTTCCACCAAAGAGTGGTATAGTTTAAAGCGTTTCCAATTTACAGTGTAGAATCCAATCGATCTCCGCGTCTACCTATTTTAAAAGAAATGTTATTAATTCAAATTCTTGAAAAATAGCATTAATTTGTCCGATCGTATATTGATTTATATCAATGATGCTTTAAAACTGCTCTTCGTATAATTTTAGGAAATTTAAATTATACTTCTATCGTCCGTAAAAGCTTAGACAAAAACGTGTTTTGGCCAGCATAATATGATATAACATAAAGTGTTATACATAACTCATTTTGAAACGATTTTTACTAACGAACTAAATACATTCGAATTTCTGTTTTAGAATCAGGATTTGCATTATTCGATTTCCTTTGACTGGTGTGTAATGTGTTACACTAGATAAAAATGTAGATTTTATGTGGCGTTCACGTTATAATGTCCCCAACGTTTGGAACCTATGTACACCTAACAGAGTCTGGGACACTGTTGACAACAGGGCGTCTTAGACACCCCCATGTATTTAATAAATTTTTTCAAAGGTACCTAGTTACGCGTATTACCTCTTCTCGACAGTGTCAAGCACACCGAGTCTGCTTACAGTTTTGTGGACAGTGTGCGGCATTATTTGCTTAGCTTTCATATGGCATAGGTACAAATATCGAGCATTTAAGAAAACTGGACAGCCCAGTTGACTAATAAACACCATTATCTACATACACGGTCTGTTATGGTTAATCCGCGCCAAATTGGTAGGTAGGGGTGCGTTCGACACTGTAAAGAAAAAATTCAGTAGCTAGAAGTGTTTTGTACACCCTCGGCAATTGGTTTACAGTATGGGTGTCACCCTGACTGTCTATACAATATGGTCGCGACTACAGGGGAACAACAGTTCCAAACAGCGGAGACATTATAACGTGAACGCCGCATAAAGCTATATAATTTTATTTTATTACTTCAAATCGAAACTGTCTAAAAATTTTAACAACTTATCCTGTATAATGCTCCCTCAAGAAGAATGAAGAATATAAGTACATAAGTATGACTTGAGGCCGAAACTACAAAGAACCTCTAAGCAAGAAACCGTACTTAATTCGCATCGCTTGACGCTAAGCACACACTATTAAATAACTAAACACTATAGTTCCAGAAACTATGGCAAACGAATAACACGAATCCTATTAGTAAAAACTAGACACGCTCGTCAGAACCGACTGTTCGCTCGCATGTGGTGACTTGTCCAAAAGCAAACTTAACCGCTTAATTAGCATCGCTTGCCGCTACTCAATAACGCAACAATAGAGTTTCTGAAACTATGGCAAACGAATAACACGAATCCCGTTACTAAAAACTAGGCATGCCTTCGTCAAAAAACATCTGGTGGCTCGCATATGTGACTTGTACAAAAACAAACCTAACCGTTTAGGAAGTAAATTTTTTTCACTGCCACAAGTCGTTAATTTCGAACAATACTCTCATTTTACCTTAAATGAATAGTGATTTTAGGCGAGTACTGTGCAACTACGTATACAAAACGCCGTACCTGAAAGACTTTAGACTACGCTTAGTTATCAAAGACTGGGATATCTTGATTGGAATGCTGGAAGATCGACAAATGAGATCAACACAACCAGACGACGAAGCAGCCACAGTTAAAGGAGGCACCAGATCTAAATTAAGATTTATGTGTAAGTTGCAATACCTAAGAAGAGTTAGTTGAACAATACATCACGCTATTCGATATTAAAATACTAGTGAATTCACTGTATCAAGTGTATATAACGCAAATTTGCATCGGAAATTTTCTATTTATATTGATGATCATACGGACAAGTGACTGAATCAAACGCCAAAATTAAATTGAATAGCATTAACTAAAAATAACTGATAATCGTAAAATTAATTCATCGACCCGTTGTATTGCACGCATTTGATTCGAGAGTGATACTGTTTCAACAAAAATCAATATACATCAAACAATGAGTTAAATTTGGATTAACCTGTAACGACCGAATTAATTGGTGTATCATGCAATGTTTGACAAACAGACGGCAAAAATCGAACCCTGATTGCATGCCACTGAGACAATAAGGGATGTTGTTCGGTTACAATAAAGGGATGTCGCCAAGTGAATGAATAACAAACCACGTGGAAATCCCCATTATTGGGCACTCAGTTAATACAACATATTACAAAGTGCTCTGATCTCAATCGAGGCCAGTCCACGTTTCAGGGTCAGAGTCACAAGCCGACAGGAGTAGAACATCAAATTATTAATTTAATAAGCTGAACCTCTCATTGCTGAAACTAGACACTAGACTACGAGGTAATAAACATCCATATTTTAGTGTAAACTCGTAACACAGACGTACCTTAAACACCTTAGTTGCTAAAACTTCACCAATACTTTCCTTTCTCAATATTGTTGTTGGTTTATAACATCGTCGTTATAAATTTGATTTTAAAAGATTCTTCGGTCACAATAAAAGCATATAAACTATGTGTAAAAATATTACTCTCTTTCTAATTTTTCTTGCTGTTTACCGATGGTGTGCAATGTATATACATGAAATTAATTACATGTTATCACCTCATGCAGTTGGACAAATCTAATAGCAATTGACCATGCAAATTTTTTTGTCTGACTCCGAAAACGATGACCAGCCACAGGATTGATGAATTATCTAATCTTTTTGTTATACGCGTTAATATATCAAATTATCTTCAAATTATATTTTGTCGGTAAAGTTAAGCTTTCTCGTCATCTTTCGATCAAAAATTGAAATAACTGACGCCGACAGACTAATTTGACATTTGTAGCAAAAACAACCTTCACAACCAGTGTTAGCCCGCTGTTTCAGACTGATACTAATGAAATTGTATCTCAAAACACATCGCTGTGCTAAATGAAAACGTCCAAAGATACAACTTTGTGTTGCAACTTTGCTATTTTTTTCAGAACAACCTATTCTAGAGCTATGAGTCAAAGTTTAATAAATATATAATGATATAATATATATAATAATAAATATATACCCCAAAAAATGAAAAAAATTTAAAGTTCAACTAAATAAGTGTCTTGCATGCTAAATGACAAAAAACTAAATATCCGAATGTCAGGGATGGCATGAAAATGAATTTTCGATTTCCATTTGCACAAAAACTTCATAGGAATTTCCACTAAAAAATTTTGCACTTAGAGCATTTTGCAGGGGATACAGTGCCACAAGCTAATTGTTACGCTTTTCTACTCATTGGTCCACGGTGAATCGTAATTTAGTAATTTAATAACTTGCATATAATTAAAAGCTTTAAGTTATTCCTAGGCATCCCCATCGTCTTAAGGCCAGCGCCCCATGGACACGGTAATATCCAACCATGGGTCCCCAACTTCTGTTCCTAGATACAACCCTGAGCTAGTTTGAAGTAAGAAACTGGAGTACTAATATAAAAGTAAGCTTAGCAAAGCATGCAAAAATATTGCTAGGCAGTTGAACGGTTTTTCATTGAATTTAGCTCAATTATGTGGGGACACCATGTAGATATTGAAACAAAAGTTTTGGTGCACAAGTATTTGGCTAGCATAAATGAATTACATAATGTAAAATATATTTTCTGACTGCAATTCTAGAATCTTTCAGTGTAAATAGGTAAGAGGTTTGTTTGTATCTTACAATACAAATCGGCAAAATTTTGGTTTGTATTTTTCAGTATAAAT
>JASANE010027649.1:0-16488 GCA_030248225.1 Trileptium ribeirensis
GATACACTGCGCAAACAACGAATTTCCGAAATGTTTGGGATTTGCTCACAAGACGCTCAACTGTCCAAAAATCTTTTTATTTATCGCTGCCATACACAAATGGCATCACTGAATTGATGAATTTGTAATGAATTCTAACTTTGCGTCTAGTTTTGTGTTTTCGATACTCCAACTTTCTCTCGCATAAATTCACACTGAACTCATACAAACTTATTGTTAACTTTAATATTTTGGCTTTATCGAGTACTCAGCAATTGGTGTTTATGTGGTAACTGTTTGCCTACATACGTAGAACTAAAGTATCGATTGTATATTATATAATAATTTATATATAACATTTATGTTTGAAATAGATTATTGTAGGAATTTAGCATTATTTATTAATTACAAATCAATAGCAAATCTAATTTTGTGGTATTGTCAACACGACAGAAATTTAATATATGAAAAGCCTGCCAACAACTACCGAAACTCCATATTGACTTCTCTTACTTCGTTCGTTTGATGAACGCAAACATTAATTTTCAGTGTTTTACTGCAGAAAACAAAGTACAATAGATCAGGGGCGTCTCCACGGGGGTTGGCGACACTGGGGGTTACTTACTCGAATATGTTGGGTTCGTCTCATAGCTTGGAGCTTGTTGTGCTGTAGTTTGGGTACACTCACAATAGTTGGGAATAGGACACTCGCACCATACTTTGGTGGGCGTCACTCACAGACTAGCGCCGTCCCTGAGCCCAAATGGGTGTTTCTAAAAGTGACAGTTTCTGTTTATGATTGTTTCTAAATGTGACACAGTTTCAGTAGCGTGTTTTCAAAAATTTACTCTCCTAACAGCTATTTAAAAATACTTTCTGCAGCAGCTTTTTTAAAAAATGACACTGTTTCTGTAGCACCTAAAAGTGACACTTTCTTTAGCAGTTTTTATAACAGTAACACAGCTTCTTTAGCAGATTTTCTAAAAATGGCACAGTTTCTGTTGTAGCAGTTTTTAAAGTGGCACATTTTGTTTAGCGGTTTCTTTAAAAATCATACAGTTTCTATAGAAGATTTGGTTAAAAGTGACACACTTTCTGTAGCTGTTTTCTAACAGTGGCACAGTGTTTGTAGCAGCTTTTTCAAAAAATTTTGCTACAGTGCGAATTGTCTGCACACAACTCTGTGAATGCTGCGTTATTTGTGATTTAATGGCCAACGTAGCTGTGTATATCTCTCTAAATTACATATTTAATACAAAAAATTCATTTTGGCGATAAGACATACTAATAGATGATTGTAGTTCGTCATCCACATTTTATGCTTCCATTACCTCCCGATAAGTCTGCAAATATTAACACTGCCGCAATTCCTAGCACTTTCTACTAAAACCGTAATCTGTCCATTCTATTGCTTCGTTTCCAACCTTGCACTAACGTAACAACAATTTTTAAATATATTGTACCATTTTATTTGTGATTGCGAACCAGTCTAATAATTTCATCAGGTGCGATTTCGTTTTGTGTTGAACACGTTCCGTCATACGCTGTTGCTTTCGTAGCTCGGCTGTCGCGAGCCAGCCCAATCATTGCGTCAGGTGCGATTTGTTTTTGTTTTTAACACGTTCCGTCATACGCTATTGCGTTCGTAGCACGGCTGTCGCGAGCCAGCCCAATAATTGCGTCAGGTGCGATTTGTTTTTGTTTTTAACACGTTCCGTCAAACGCTATTGCGTTCGTAGCACGGCTGCGCGAGCCAGCCCAATAATTGCGTCAGGTGCGAGTTCTTTTTGTTTTAATACGTTTCGTCATACGCTATTGCGTTTGTAGCACGGCTGCGCGAACCAGCCCAATAATTGCGCCAGGTGCGATTTGTTTTTGTTTTTAACACGTTCCGTCAAACGCTATTGCGTTCGTAGCACGGTTGTCGCGAGCTAGCCTAATAATTACGTCAGGTGCGATTTGCTTTTGCGTTGAACACATTCCGGCATACGCTCTTGCGTTCGTAGTACGGCTATCGCTAGGCAGCCTGATAACGCTACCGATAATAATTTTGTCGAACAAACAATATATGTATGGTATTATTCAGTTTTTAAAGACTAAATCGTTTATTTAGTTGTACTAACTTAATAGACAAGAGCGAGCATGATTAATCTTCGCAAAATTAACCAAAGCCGCGAGCAATCTCCGTCGAATCGCGACATGATGAGCCCAAAGAAGAATGTTAGTGATAATTGTGATTCGGCCACCAGCAGTCCATCAGCAAGAAATCGAATTTCAATACGAGATCGCTTACTAACTCAAGAAATACAAGAACTCGAAGTAAGCTATTATTTATCATTATCTAACGAATTATGTTCAATTATGGTGCTATGTTTTCAATTTCTTTTCGGAAATTCGTGTTGATATCCGAAATATTTGTTTCAGAAAGACGTTTGAAAAAAAAACAGATGGCATTTATGTATGTTAGATGAATCCCAATATTAGGTGGCTAGATTTAGTTTGTATTTTGGAATTGTAGTCTTAGCCATACATGGTTATAGGGTGGTTACCCCTGAGGTGCCGAATCCACCCCCCTATCCGCCCCGATCTCCGTCCCTGGGCATATATATAATATATGTTCTTAGCGATCGATCATGCAGGAGCAGATAGGATCTTACACTTGCAAATTATAGAATGAACAGAGCGAAATGAAATTTTGATGATTCTTGTTACGTATGCTTAAGCTCACGTTTACCCACGAATTAGTAGTTTGTTTTTTGAATAGGACTTTGGACATACAATTTAGAGTTTGAACAGCAAAATGAAATTTTATTGATTACTTTTATATATGCGTAAAGTCGCATTCGCCCACGAATTAGT
Organism: Trileptium ribeirensis; assembly: GCA_030248225.1. NCBI lineage: Eukaryota > Metazoa > Nematoda > Enoplea > Enoplida > Thoracostomopsidae > Trileptium > Trileptium ribeirensis. The sequence goes on from JASANE010027649.1 coordinate 2,839, forward strand.
CTCCATCGTTTTTCCGCTATCACTAGCGCATCTCCACTACATTACGAAACGTGCGCCAGGCACGTTGCAGCACCCACGTCCATTCGCGGGGAAAACTTAACAGTGGGGTGCAATAGTTTGTTCTACATACATCATATTTCAGTATTTTCTTGCACTATTATTATCGTACATATTTTTAGGCTTTAGAGCGACATTTTAGCGTTTATATAGTAATTAATGTTTTAAAAGTATTTGCATTATAAAATACGTAATTTAGACTTTGATTTTGAAACTTTGGGGTCAACCCCTCCAACCCAATGTGGACATCATGATTATTCATAATCATATCGTAATCGTATCATATATAAATGTATGCTATGTACATTTAGCAATTATTGCTACAGCGACAGATGTTTGTTATTTTGAAAAATTTAATGGTTTCCACTAAAACTCGCTGCTGTTGTTTTGACTTGCTGCTGTGTTCACACAAAATGAGTAGTTTTTGGAGTGAATGAAAGTGGGACACAAAAAATGGAAAAAAATAATTATAGATTGCTTCATAACGAAACATTGCACAGCGCGTGAACAAACTTATTTTAATGCCTCTATAGCGATCTAGAACAACGTTGGAGCACTTTTCGAAATAAATTCGAGATTTCTGGCGAAAACAACGATTCATAAAATACGTTCTTTACGTTCATGTACTTGTTTTAGGAAATGCCTCCTGGCTGTTCGGTTGAATTTTCAAATCCAACCGTTTTGCACAATTTTAGTCTTGTTGTCTGTCCGACGGAAGGAATTTGGCAAGGTGGAAAATTTCGCTTTGAAGTAAGTCATTTACCGCTATCTACATAATGTTGTAAGTAATTTGATTGTCTTTCAGCAGCGCAAATATTTCTGGTCATTTACCAAACTACACGAATACACACATATATATATATATATATATATATATATATATATATATATATATATATATCGGGGAATAACCGGAACCGGAACCAGCAACTGGAACCGTCCATTTAAACCGCATCCGGAACCTGGTGTTCGAAACTTATAGTAAAACAGATGAAGGAAGAAATGAAGGTATAGTGGATTTACTATGAATGAGACACACTGTTATACTGCTCGCCCAGTTCTAATAAATACAGTTCATTGGCAAGAACGCAGTTCCTGGCTGCGTTGCAGATATGTTACTTTCCTTCAATGTAGACTGATTTACAAAGTTTACAAGCATACTGGCGGGTACTTGCCGCAATTTATGTTAGCCTAGCTTACAGTTAAGTACTTCTAAATAATCCATACTCTGTTACCGAGGTGGACGGTTTAATTCGAACATACCCAACAGACTTCTGAATGTGTAATGGCTTTGTTTTAACAAACTCCTGCAGGTTAAGATGAAAAATTCCTAATAAAATTATTTGCCTTACTAACCAACCTACGTTTCAAACGGCAAATTGCTGAGTTAATTTTTTCTTCTGCTTGGTTGTATTGGAACTTGATCATTGTACATATATTATATATGTTTGGACCACAGATGAAGCAAAAATGTGTAAAATTTCATATTTTGGACCACAGATGAAGCAAAAATGTGTAAAATTTCAAACAAAATTTTTAAACCGGAATTCCGGTTCCGGTATGGTTTTTGCCCTTTGCCGGAACCGGCATTCTGGTTACTCCCTGATATATATTTCTATATTTTTCCAACAACGCACAGGTTTCTATAAATGTAAATTAAAATTTTCTGTACACAATAAAATTTTTTATGCGTACACAATTAAACTATATATGATTCGACAGTATATGTGATGGGTAAACGAGCTATTTTAAATAACCATGTCTGGCTTCACCAAACTATCAAAATTATACCTGGGGCATGAGCTGGAGGTCCCCCTGTTCGGAACTTGGGAGCCGAAAACAATTGGGGCGATTCTCCCAGTTGTCCTTGGGGTCCGTTCAGTAGAACTGAAAGAATATAAAGTATCGTAACCGTCAAAAATGTCGCACTTGGCCATTATTTGCAATTGTGTTTACTAGAAAAGGGAAGTTGAAAATTTGGGGTTTTTTCAATTTGGAAAAGTTCGCATATTTTTTAGCATATCAGACAAAAATTTGGTAATTTTTAGTGGAGCAGGAGAGTACCTGGGGGACTGGGGAGGCCAAAATTTGTCATGAACTGGGGGAATCTGGTGGAGGTCGAAATACTTGGGGCCCAAGGTCCCCCTATTTGGAGAAGCCTGCTTTGTTGAAGTCGATGAGCTGATCCCGGGAGTTTTATATATCGAAGGTGACGCCTCTATCGTGAGATATGTGCTGCGAAATAAAGGTACTCGCTTGGCCAGCTTTGGCAACGATTTTTTAAAAACTAGTTTTCCAGATTTGACAATTTTGACCACGAAGATTGGCTCGGGTCTCTTGACGCTCATCTAAAAAGCATATCATCTTCACTTTGCTATCGATTGCTAATCACACAAATATACCTCACCGCTTCTGGGGTCTGATGGGGATTCCATAAATATAGGGTCACAAATTTGTTGATCAGTTTTGACCGCTAGCAATGCGTACCTAAATATGATTCAGGCAAACAATTTTTTCGTTCTTTTGTGATCTTTGTTTAAAACAGAGTTTTAAATTTACTAAATCCTAAACAGTCATTCACGCCACTTGAGCAGTATTTTTGTCTATCGTCGAAATTAACCTTTATCTATATTTTTAATTATCAGCGTTGTATTTTTCGCCGTCAACTGAAGTCGAGCTTGATCAGTGCAGAAGTGGCTTTTGCGGATCGCATGTGCGATTCTTTTTTTAGATCAGTACAAAGTTTGACATCACAAGATGTGGAAAATGTCATTATTAACCGATTTTTGACATATTTAATAGCACATGTCTTGTCATTCGCTGGGCAGTTTAGGTCGTGTGCATCATAGTGTTTCTTTTGCCAACTTGCGGTCAGAGTTCTGCCATCGGTATAGTTGACCGAACACGAACACGTGCGCCGTGATTTACGCACGAGTACATTTTCCGAATTCGCATGCTTGTTCATGGTGATCAAAATAAAATGTTGAAGTAGAGCTGTGTTGGAAGTCTATACGTGCGTAGTAGTATACGATAAAATCGCATTTTCAAGTGTTCGTATTTACTAAATTTTACTGTGTTAAATCGAACAGTTCCAACATGTCGTATCGCAAATCGTGTCCGCGTGAGCATGCAACATAAGGTGCGAACATGGATTTTGAAATAGTAAACTGATTTGACAAAGAACCCAATCGTACGCACTAAAATTGGACTCCCGCATAATTATAATATTAATGAGTCATCTTGGCAGAATTGTTTTTTACATCGTCAACCACAGTAAGTTTATGTAACTAGTTGTGATATTGTACTGGACATCGCTTAATTTGCATGTAATTAATTGCTGCAATCACAAGCGGTAAATAGGCTTCATTGAAACCTTGTAATGATGAAGTGTACTATAATATGAGAGGAACGCCATTTCTGAACTTTCCATTTTCCGACGGTTTTCTAGTGTCCCGCTGCAGCTCTTATGGCTTTCCATATTCTAAGTAAAGTTTGTCGAAGTTGCTTCGCTATCATTATCTATTCTGCTTTGGAGATACACAATCGAGGAGAGCTCTAGGGATGCTAATCTTTGTCAGAATTGGTTATTTAGTTCCTGGGCGATCAGTAGCTATATATGGCAGCACCATTAAGGCAGCGTTGTTCCATGTCTCTAGTAGTTCCTAGTTCTATTAAGCATATCACGTCATTCCGGGTTTTACAATGGAATTTCCACAATGGGTTCATGAATTTTAAAGAAAATGAAAACTAGGAACAACAAAGTTTTGGCAAACATTTTGTTTCACTTCTTGTCGTTGAAATTCTACTTTGTAATATATTTTGTTTTTATAACCGTGATACGAAACTACTGGGATACAACAGTGTACTTGCAGAAGTATTGTATGCCTAGTCAGAGCGTTATGATCAAGATAGGCTCAAGGCTTCTGACATTTGAAACCCTCGCCTATATGATTCAACTTGAGACTATGTATAATCTGTTTGATGTGGATAGAAGATTGGGATTATATTGGTCATGGGAATACACTTGCTGATCCCTAAGTTCTACGATCATACGCCTTTAAAACTGTTCTCGGTAATACATTATGTTTGCCTTTAGATTGATGTTCCTCTCGAGTACAACAACTATCCGCCACGGGTTGTTTGCAAAACCAATGTGTGGCATCCGAATGTAACCGAAAGCGGTGCTGTATGTTTAAGTCTTCTAAGGCCAAGTTCATTAGATGGAACGGGATGGCTACCAACGAGAAGAATTAAGGTATGTTTGTCATTAGCACGGGTGTAAGCTAGGACGTCTGGATAATCCGGATATCCTAAGATTGCATTCTGTGGCCAGGTGTTTAATTTTACGGTTAGATCGCGACAAACCGTTGATTCGACAACGGCACATGGATTTGTGTACAAAAGTTTTCGTGTGACTTTCTGGGAAGATGTTTCTATCGTTACGTGAATATATTCTTGCTTTAGGCGGTCTATTTTAGTGTATATGTTTGCCTTATGCCCAGGAGACGATGGTACTCCAACTGGTCGTCTCGGGTTACTCGTCAGTTGGAAACCCAAAATACTTCATTGTCAAAACTCTGCGGATTGTGAGTTTTTCGGCTGCTCTCCCTCCAGCGTCACGGCTGACCATTACATGGCGGCCGATGAGTATTGGGTAGAAATGAACAACCTATCGTAGATAGATAATATTTAAATTTCGATGCGAGTTCTAGGATAACGTAAGTTGCGAATTTGTAAATAAGAAAAGTAAAGAGCAACCAGTAGATGCACAGTCAGTCTACCAGCGGTAGGAGTTAAGCCTTTGCACAAAAGTTGTGTGAGTTTTTTACGGCATATGTGGTTGTTCCTTGGCAAGAAGCAAAGTAGATTTGCAAAAGGTATTGTAGTCATTTTTGGATACATCTGTCAAAGTTTTCAGAATATGTCCAATATCAACTGTGTTTCTCTGGATCAGTCGTGCTGGTTGGTCTCTAAAGCAAGCAGGGTTGAAGCCAAACTGGCCAAGCATGACGAGGCTGATAGTTTAACCGAAGTTAAGTGAGAATGTCGGTTTGCGGAGAAGCTGTTTGCGAAGTGTGAAGCTTGAGTAGGCTAAGGTAGCTATAACATAGAGGCGCTTGATCACGAAACCACGGAAGCAAAACTACGTATATATCGCACTTAGTTTAAGCCACACTACGATAATGAAATATTTATTGTTTTTTATAAAACGTTTTATTCAACCACCGCCTGCGCCAGGAGGACAGTTAGTAGCAAGGTAATAAAACTAAAGGTGTGAGTTTGTAAATTTGTGAATTTTTGATTTGAGTCAAGTTATAACCGAAAAGCCCGTCAAAATTTGGGCATTTTGGGAGCTTAAGCTCATTATTTCAGAGTTGGATTTTTCAATTATTCATATTTCTGCAGTCGACTTATGGTGTTGCAGGTTATAGTTTGGAATATTGAAAACCCGAAGTGTGATGGCGATAAAGTGAGCTAATGACATCTATCTCAATCAAGGAGTAACTGGCATTACGGGTCCGGCGAATATCGTGGTCCGGTTGCAGTTCCGGCAAAAGGCAAAAGCCGTGCCAGAACCGGGATTCCAGCTACATTGAAGTAAAGCAACATATATCTGAAACGCAGCCAGAAACTGCATTCTCGGTAATGAACTGTATTTATTGAAACTGTGCGGAGCAGTATAACAATTTGGCTCATTTATATATAGGACTCTGATCAGAAACTTATTATCATCTAGCTGACGGGCAATGGTTTCCCAACGCTAGCCTGAACAATATCTCTGACTACTGATCAGAAAATTATAGTATACCTTTTCTTATTTTCTTTTAGAACCACACAAACTAATAATTTTAAGTTTCCCACAAACTAACATGTGATAAACTTATGTCTAGTAAAGGAAGGCGACTGTACACAATGCAAAAATGACTAGCTTACGCTAAAAGCGCTATAGGTACATTCAGTTTTACGCAGTTTACACAAGGCTGTATAATAGAAAGCATTTTTACTCTGGCGGACCGAAAACAAACATTTTGATTGATAAATAAACATTATTAGCTTTCTTAACCACATCAAAGTTCCAGAGAGATATTTATGGCACCGCAATACATAAAGCCTAATTTAATATTTATTTGTAATGCATTTTAGATGCACAGTACCGTCATTTTCTTACTTCAGTTGTTTTACTATATATAAGTTTCGAATACCAGACTCCCGATCCGGTTTAAATGGACGGTTCCGGTTGCTGGGTCCGGTTCCGGTTTTTCCAAGATCTCAACATAACCTTTTGTGTTTTTATTTATTACTTAATTCACATTTCTACCATCCTTGAACCAACTACTGCTGCTACACCAGGGCAGTTTTCACTAGAGTTTTGCTTGTTAATCACTGCGCTACGACGACGCTGTTGGTCGGATCCTTAATGCTCCTATCAATGCGAGCGAACGACATGTAGCCAAACGTCAAAATCAGCCGTGAGATGTTTTCAGAAATATGTCGTAGTTTGAGCAAAAAAGTTTTACCTTATACGTTGAAAATTCAGTAGTTAGATTTTTAAACGGTACCCTGTTGCGTTGCGTATTTTCCTGAAAATTTTTAAATTCCCATAACGAGTTTCAGATTTCAGTTTGAAATTAGGCTTTTAGCCACGGTTCTCTGGCACCACATCGAGATCCCAAAGAACAAAAAATATCCAAAAACTATATATTAAATACTGTTTACTATATATTGTCGATCAATTACTGCACGTAATATCGAGATAGCCGCGCTCTCTGAACTGCAAATTCCCGGAAACGGCATGACTAACATCAGTTCCCCCGACGCTGAATACGACCTTCTGTTCTCGGGATCCGAGAATCGCTGTACAAGATCTTGGAGACGGACGGCGTGCCGGCCAAGATCGTATCCCTAATCAGGTCGCTGTTTGAACCATTTTACTGCCGTGTGGGAATAAATGACACGTTATCTGAGCGCTTCGAGGTCAGGTCTGGAGTGAGACAAGACTCAATCTTGTCCTCCATCTTCTTCAACTACGCAATTGCATGGGTGATGGAGACCGCCCTGGCTAACGACGACGGTGTTATTTTCGACGCAAATGGCATGAAGCTCACACATGCCGCTTATGCCGACGACATAGCTATTGCCGCATCGTCAGTCAGCGAACTACAAGATGTGCTCAATCGAGTCGACACAGCTGCAAAGCGCATTGATCTGGTCATCAGCTCACAGAAGACCAAGATAATGACCTGCTGCATCGAGAGACATCAAGACATCGTACTGAACGGTTCTGTGCTGGAACATGTCGAACAATTCTTTTACCTGAGCAGCGCTTTTACGGGATCAGGGCCTTGCGACACCGAGGTTAAAAACCACAGAAACCGTGACAAGTCAGCCTTTGCGGGCCTACGGCATGTGTGGAACTCGGCAGACGTGTCGTTTCCCACGAATGTTCAGATATATAATGCTGCCATTCGACCGATTCTGTTATACGCCTGCGGAACATGGACAGTGAAGTCAAGCTACTCAGCAGCAGATCAACACGTTCGAGAACTTCTGTCGACACCGGATTCTAGGAGTAACAAAGTTCGATCACATCAGGAATGAAGACCTTCGTCGAAGAATTGGTTACGAAACCGAGGTGTCGACACTGCTGAGGAGAGAGCGTTTTCAGTTGCTCGGCCATGCTCTGAGGATGTCCGGCAACAGGATCCCGAAGTCATTGGCCAACGCAATGCCGCCGGATGTTTGGACCCGGAAGATCCCACGAGACCTGGCGACGTCAAACAGTCAACGATTATCACCAGCATATTCGATACGTGCCGCTACGCCAATGGCAACAATACCCGATGTCGCATATCGAACCAAGTACGGCGAACAGGGAAGAGTAGCGACGAGTGATCAGCATTGAGGCCCCTCACAACCGTGGGGCCAGCTGAATACCAGGTTTACTATAATATGCCTTGTTGCGGACTTTGCGTAAGTTAAACAGTAATGCTGGTTCAAAAATACCTTATTAATATAACAATGTTTACTTATGCGTTGAAATACCGCAGTTATTTTTAGCCCCAAAAATGCTCGAAAAACGTTCATCTTTACTGTTTTCGCGCCTTTTGCACCTTTCCGAAATAATTTTGTGCCCTCCTTTCCGACGAGGGGTCCCCATTTCGTGCCCCGTCGGATTGTGAGGATCTGTGGACAAGCGCGCATCAACATTGACCGGTTCAATTCGAACATACACCACACCGCTGGTCTCTGAATTGTTAAAACAGCTGCTGCTAAAATCCACATGGCTTTGTTTTGTTGACAAAAGCGGAAGATGAACAATTCCTGCAGGGTCAAAATGAGAAATTTTTACTGAATTGACTTGTACTATATCCTTTGTTTTACTGGGCGGTTTGCTGAGTTAATATTTTTTTGGTTATTTTGGAACTTGATCACTGTGCATATGTAACATGTGTTTAGCCCACAGCTGTAGTGGAAAATGTGGAAATATTTAAACTGGAATTCCGGCATCAAGATGGTTTTTAGCTTTTGCTGGAGCCGCAAACGGGATATTTTCACCGGAACCAGAATTCCGGTTACTCCATGGTTTAAAGATAAATACTTTGTATGTATTTATAAAATTTTAATCTTGCGTTTGACACTAGGACAAATGAGTCTTAGGGGAGTTTTTGAAAAAGGTATTACGTTTGCCTGTCCACACTTTTCCGAAATGTGAAAGCGGTGGGGTTCGGGGACCCTATATTCATGTCGGATGAGATTTTAAAAGTGAGGGGACAAATTTTGCTTAAAAATACTAAACATTTACATATTTTTATGTGCTTTTACTATCGTACAAGTATTTTCAGGCAACAAAACGACGTCTTAACATTAAAAAATGGCACTTAATGTTTGTAAAACATATTGCATAGAAAAACATAAATTTTGAGACAATAACAATTTTTGGATTTGGCTGAACATAGGGTTTCGGTGATATTTTGGCTGACGAACATGGGGGAAAATATCACGAACATGGGGTTTTGGAAAGCGGCGGTCTCTATCCCACTATGAACAGGCTAGTAACGTTGCAACTACATTTTAGGTTCACCAATATTTCGCGTTACAAATGCACCTTTGCTTTTTAAGTGAATTTTTTTCGATATTATGTTTTCAGGATGTCATCTGGGGCCTCAATTCGCTTTTCCTAGATTTAGCCGATTTTGATGATCCAATCAATGCCGACGCTGCTGATAACTATCTCAGAGACCCAAACGACTTTAAACGCAAAGTGTCCGAATATATAAAAAAATATTGTTGACAGCATTGCAATAAAATATGTTGTGTAGGTAACGATTGAATAACCTTGCCGTACAATATCATATTGTATGATTACTAGAGGTGAGCACGGGCCGACGTTGTTTGGCCCAGTCTGTTCGGCATCGAGGCCAGCTCGTATTTGAATAATCCGGCTCGTCCGACTTGTTATTGAGATCGCACTCTACTGCCCGGTCAGGCAAAAATGTAACGTTCATGAGAACTCACAGCGGGCCGAATTTTTTTAGCCGTCCAGGCGTGTTCGAAATGGTCAGTCCAGCGCGTTCGAGAATTGCTTGGCCCAACCCGGGCAGTGGGCCAATATTCTCATCTTTTTAATGTTATTATGTTCTCTGCCATAACATCTCAATGTATAGGGTGTCCCATAAGTAACGCCCCAAGCTCAAATTTTTGCTTACACTTACATAATATACTTACAACCCTCATATTTTAAGGAATTTATACCCAAACATTAAAACTACGCATAACAAAATGTCTGATACTCGACTTAATTATTGGCCAATAGAAAAACTGCAGTAAGACTGTATACAAACCAAAATATCCGTGAAGTTGTGCGACAATGGTGCTGGTATTTGTCCTCACAGCCCCTTATCACAAAACTATTGCTTAACTAATAAAAGGTTTGTTCTAACAGATTTCGCAGCTGACTTGCCCCGAACAGGGAAGTCATCGACGGCATCTGGTGATGCTGCGATATCTGATTATTTCCTATCATTTTGACAGTAGTCCAACAAATTCAATTCGCCGTTGTGCTGTTAAAACCTTCATCGCCAAATCGACTCTTACCCTAATTATTATTAAAAGCCTGGGTCTAAACTGGACACCTCACTAAAACTTTTTAGACCGATGTTAATTCGTGCTCTGAGTGAGGAATGGGTGAATTACCGGTGGCTTTTCTAGGAGGCTTTGTTTTACTTAGTCAGATATGCCACAGAGGACCGGCTCGTGATGCACGGGCATGTGTGGTACGGAATTCCTTAGTAAACGCGGCCATACGATTCTCTCTGTGAGGACTACGCGAATGTCCTTGAAAATTAAGCAGGGGTGAGTGGGTGGCGGAAAGAAGAGACTGTATAGTATATCGTGCATTTAAGGAACACGTTGAAATAAGGAACACAGCGAAGGCTAGCGCTCCTGTACTCGATCTATGTAGAACATTTCGCAGCGTGTTTTACATCATAGGATACGTAACACATTGTTCATTGCCATTCTGTTTTTTGATTGGACAAAATATTTAGTTACATTTCGACAGCTATTGAAAACGCTACCCGCTGCGATATCGCGCTTAATTTTTTAATCAGTGTTTTTTTGCTAACGTAACTTCGTCAAAAGGTTTCGCTATGAATTTTAAGTGAAAGTGCGTTGAGTTATATATCGATCGATTGCTTATTCCGAGCTCCACTTAACTCTGGTAAGTGGTTTTTTATAATGTTGCTTCTTCACGATCTATATTTTGTCAAACCTTTCAGTCTCAACGTTACGATAATTTTATACAATTAAGGAACATAGTTTGAAAACACGGAACACTATTGTTATTTAAGGAACGACGCCAATTTAAATACTTTTATCTTGCATGCCGACAGAGCTGTATGTCACTAGGGGGTAGACCAGCAACGCGAAAAGAGGGGGAGGGTGTGGGGCCATTCCAGGGGGGTAACCGTCCTGCCGGCATGTGTGATAGCTATATTTAATGTTTTACGTTGCATGAAACCGAGAAGGTTGTGGTCCATCAGAGTGTTAATATCTTTATGCGTGATTTGGGCCGACTCTGAATCAAAGTATAGTCAGACCTGAGTTGCAAGATGGCGCAAGTGACTTACATGGAGGGGGGGATGGGGTGAGCCCACTTTACAGGGCAAGCTTCTGTATACCTATCTCAGAATGAATTATGAAAGAGTAGTGCATCATGGTCGCAAACTCCACAGTATTTACGTTACTGTAACAAATTTATCTCTACCGTTGCATCGTTATGACTTTTTAATTGTTAAGACAGACGTCCATTTTTAAATTCAAATACAAACATGAACTGGATCACCTTGGTTTTTGCACCTTTGTGACAAAATTTGCATTCGCACCGACTGAATGATATTAACTATTGGAAAACCAGTATTTTTATTAGGTCTTTGTCTGCCTAGTTTACTGCTTTTATATGCTCAATACAAATCCCATGACTTTGTTCAGTATCGCACCTGTTTAATTTAAATTTACCATTGGGCAAAGGTTTTTCATACGGTGGAGGAAGAAAGCTATGCTTATGCTAAGAATATATGACTCGGCAGGCTAGTGACTGTGGCGTTCCGCTCGCTTCCCGTACTGCTAAACAGATCGCTTTCAAAATGGCGAATGAAACTGGCAAGGCAGACAGATTTAATGCTGAAAACCAAACTGCTGGTGAGAACTGGTGGTTACGTTTTCGGAAACAACACGGGCTAACCTTGCGAAAACCACAAACAGTTTCGGCAGGAAGGGCCTTGGCAGCAAACAACACCAGGAGTGTATGGATTTTTTGATTGGTACAACAAGGTTTTGAATGAACACGATTTCAGTGGCCGTCCAGAGCTAATCTGGAACATGGATGAAACAGGCCTGCAGACTGTTGTCGATCGCGAAAGAGTAGTTTGCAAGAAAGGCGCTAAGTATGTTTCGACGCTGGTGTCCGGATTGGGTGGGCAAACCGAAACAGTCGTCGGCTGGGCTAATGCCCTCGAAACCTATGTTCCCCCAGCCGTGATCTTTAAGGACAAACGATCAAAGGAAGGACTTGCGCAGCATTTTCCGACAGAAACTTTACTGCTGGTCAGCGATTTTGGATACATGACGGACACTACTTTCAAACAGTGGTTTATTCATTTCGATAAGCATCGCACTCCAACATCTGACGGTCGGTTTTCGGTGCTTGTATTCGATGGACACAAAACGCATATCGACTGTACTTCTCTCGCGACCGCTAAAGAAAACATGATCATCCCTGTATGTTTAGCAGCACAAACAACACACATTCTTCAGGCGCTGGATCGTGGACCATAAAGAGAACTGAAGCGAGCATGGCGAAGCGTAATGCATCAACATTTCACTGGAAGCGGTGCTGCTGCAGTAAACGTCTCACAAATTTGGACCGCTGTTTTGCATGGCTTGGCGACGTGCGACTAAGTCTAGTTACGTTGTATCTGCGTTCAGAAGTTGTGGGCTTTTTCCTTGTAATCCGAGTGCAATTTCCGATGTTGCATTCGCGATTTCTAATGCGGTGGAATTCGCTATCAACGACTCGGATGGCGTTGACAGTGATGCTCGCGATAGCAGCGCAACATCACAAGATTTATCGCCTGGCGGATATTCTGCAACTTCACCCTAGATATGCCCGCGGAGCAGCAAACTGCGTTCAGGGAACAGCGGTTCACCGATGACGCCGGGGGAAATTATACGGTTCTGTAAAAGCCAGAATCCGTCATTAGCTTGGAGTTCGGTCCGCGGCATCCAGTCACTCCAAAATGCACGCAAATCACGGCTAGCCATTTGTTCGCGCATGTTTACCCCAACTATGCCTCTCGCTCCGCCTAACAATTTCGGAAGCATAGCACACCGTATGTCCCAGTTGCTGATGCTCTTGCCGACATTAGGGCTGGGTTTTCAACGGGTCAGTATTGTGATCGTCATGTTACTACAAGAGAATAGGAGTGTAAAGGGTGTGGTGTAACATGGTCGTATGATGTTGCAAGAGCAAATTAGCAACTGTGGCAAGATTGTAGCGAGTGTGGATCTTGGATCCACAGCGATTGTGCGGCTAAGAACAAAAAATGTTTTTGTTTTTCCATGAGTGCTTTTCGTAAATCTGAGGACCATATTAGCATGAAACCAAAATATATTAATTTGGGACTGCAGTTTTGTCTTCTGTAATTGCGTTGTTCAATGTTAGTTTTCTTGTTGAGACGCTTTACGCGATTTTGCCTGCATATGTTACGAATGATTTGTGTTCCTTATTGCAAAGTTCCGTTCTTAAAATAAAAATAGCGTTCCTTAATTGCATGTTCCTTATTAAAAAGTAGTGTTCCTAAAATGAAAAACCATGTTCCTTAATAGTACTAAACTGTTGTATTAAGGAACGAATCAAGCTTTTTGGCCTCAGCTTTTATAGTGACCTGCGTTCGCTGCCAAACCTACAGAATATGATCGTCATAAGCTCACGAATATATTGTATTAATTTTGTACATAGCTTTAAATAAATAAATGGCAACAATAAACGTTCCTTATTTGCAAACAAAATTTTTGAAACTGTTCCTTAAATGC
>JASANE010027650.1:0-49270 GCA_030248225.1 Trileptium ribeirensis
ACGTTCTATAGCAACTTGGATAGACGTCATAGTCCCTGTGTTCCATATACACGGAAATACTGTTCTTTAAAAATGGTTCCTGAACTAACTAGCAGTCTGTATTCCGCACTAATTCGCTTTGCTAAAACGACCCTAGCCTCTTTGCAGTGTTGCAAGTTAATTTGTCTGAATCTCACCATTTTTCATATAGATAAAGAACGTCTCATCCACGTATAATCTTCCTGTATGATATACTTGTTATAATATGTGTACCATATAGACCAAATTTATTAACAACCATTATCAGATATAAGTATTGGTAATAAAGACGGTTCATCACTTACTGTTGCATTTAGATGATGCAATATTTTCATATATTAACTCACGGCCGTCATAGCTCCAGTTACACCAAGGCTGCCTAGCAAGCCCGCACACTGTGGTTACTTCTGGATTTTCCAAGAAATCATGATACATTACAAAACAATTATACTAATTAGTCGAATTTTTTATTCTTTGGCATTGATTCTCACTGCAAAGACTACACGATGGAGATAATATATTTTCCGAGCGATTTCCTGATAGAATAGTCACTCGCTTTAAACACAAGAGCGTTTTAGCAGTAAAGCCTTTGTCAAATTGATCAGGCTTTGATGTGTTTTCGACAGAATTCGAAGTCTTTGCTCGGAATTTGTAACATTTGCGGCAGGCTTCCATCGCACGAGCGGTCTGCAAACCGGTAAACGGTACGGCCTATGCGAATGGTTTACCAGGCAGTCGGCGACTTTAATACGGTCTGGTATCCAACACTGCAAACCTGTCCAAAATTAAATTTGCGAATGTTACGCGCGATATTTTCTTAAAGTGTTACATTTTTCGATGCTGACTATATACACGAAACTTTTTATTAGCAATACGTAACTGAACGAACAGCGTTACATATAACGCATTGCTATATGTGTTTTTATGTATATAGCGTTGCCGCACTTTTGTTTAAAAAATGCGAGAGGTATTTATTTTTAAATAATATTGAAGTTTGAATTTTGTTAGCACGGCGAGATGTAGTATATGCGCCAAAATAATAGCATTACACTAATTAACTAATTATTCATTGAAAAAAGTTTTTGATTGAAAATGCTAAAAAACAGGCTAATATTCCTAAATAGTTATATAGTTAATTACTAATTAGTTAAAACAAATTTTGACAAAAACTATATGTATTGCACCAGTAGGATATTAGGCCTTTCAAATAAAAAATTTTAAATCGGTCCCGTAATTATTGAGGAGTTCGACGGACGGACGAACAGACAATGTCGATTTTTCCACCTTTGACGAAAACGCTCCGCTCAATAATACCACACATGACCGCGCACCTAATCTGTTAAAGTTCATTTTTGGTTATATTCAACGACAAACAGGTTTGTCTAATTAGATGAACAACTCTATGTTTATGCGTTATGTTAAAGTTAATTTACAGCCGCGCGAATTCAAACTGTATTCACAGCTGTCAACAAGAGGAATAGAGCAAACGAAGTGTGATCTTTTATAAGTTTCTTTTTGCAATGTTATGGCTTATAGTTGAAGAATAGCGAGCGGAGTTTGCACTAAGGAAAACCGTGAAAATTTTTTGTCTGTTAATCATAACTCATCTTCGGGTGGATGGATTTCGATATTTTTTATTCGATAGCAACCGTGTTGAGGATGCGCCCTTTAGTTGAACGTAAACAGCTCCGACTCCATATGGCAAAACACAGGTTGTTAGGGGTTCTTTGCTAAATTGGTCCATATGGGTACCTGTTTTTGGCAGCTCATATTTCGCGATACAACCTTCGCATCAAAAACCAATTTTACAACTGAATCAGCTCATCGAGATCTACAACTTTGCTGACCATGGCTTTCTGTGGGACCACTTTCTGGGCCGTTGTTTACCCGAATATGGCCGGTCGATTTCTTTCCAAAAATAGTTATTTTTCAAATTTGGGCATATTGTTGCGTGGTTTTGCCTTTCAACGAGTGTTTTTTGATTTATCAAGCACGCTGATTACTATGACTGTGCTATTTAAAGACCAATTTGTCTTTATTTTACGTTTTCCTCTATTTTCAAGGTTTTATCAATCTGATTTCAAAATGTGAGTTTTCATTTGTTTGGTTATTTGTTGCTCGCAGGGCATCAAGAATGGTCCTAGAAAAGTTATTATTTTAAAATTAAAACTGATAGGTCAGGTGAATACACAGCGAAGTTGCAAAATATTTTAATGATAGCATCGTTTGCTTGCTGCACCTTGAAACTACTCTTTTGACTCCACTGCATCTAGTTCGTATTTAACCCAAGTGTATATTCATTGTTTTGTTGCATATGTGCTTGTCGTTTCAAGTACCACATTGCCAATTTCTAGGCGCTCACGCAGTGCCGACCGGAGCCGGTATAAACGGGAAAAGCGCGATCGTAGCCGTAGTCCACGAACTTCAAAGTCAGACGCAAAACACAAATCATCGTCGTCTAAAGATGGCGATAAGAAAGAAAAGAAAAGCAAAGAGGCCGTTCGCATGGAGCAGATTCTAAATTCCGACAATAAGGTATAATATCGTCTGTTGTTTTTCTACATATTGGAGTGACATAAATCATTGCTACTTGCTGAACACTCACACAAAATATATCATTGTGAGAAAGTGGAATTTTTACAATTTATTGATGTGTCTGTTTTTCGTCTCATACAATATATAGAACAAAGAGGCCGTTCGCATGGAGCAAATTATAAATTCCGACAATAAAGTATAATATCGTCTGTTGTTTTTCGACATATTGGAGTGACATAAATCAGTGCTACTTGCTGAACACTCACACAAAATATATCAACGTGAGAAAGTGGAATTTTTACAATTTATTGATGTGTCTGTTTTAGGTCTCATACAATATATAGAGCAAGTTGAAACAAACACCAATTGGTGAGATGGAAGTGTGGATTGTTAAACTACAGTTCTGCGTTAAAGGTGTGTTGAAATTTAACCATATTCCAAAAACCCATGTGGGGTTCGCTCCAGATGCTAGCCTTATTATGACGAGTTAGTAATAATAGACCCTATTTATCCAACAATTGGAGACATAAATAATAATCGGGTTTTTCATCCCATTTTAGTACCCAAGGTTATTTTTATCTTAAGTTTTGAATTTTTTCTCTGGTTTTTATTTATTTATTTCATAGTAAAATGAGATAAATGCCCATGCCACTTTTTTGTTTTTCGATTTAGGCTTCGGTTCTGGAATTACGGGGTTTGAGGTAACGCTCCACAATGGTTCATCGACCCAAAATTTGAAAATTTGTCCTGACCTCTTGGGCGGCTTGTAAGTTTTACCTGGGGGTTTTCGGGCATGGGAAACGCATTGCCCGTGGTGGTTTTGCTTTGTGACCCCATGGTTCTATTCAAAATGATGGTTTTTCACCACATTTTAATACCCTTCACAGAAGCAAGGTTATTTTTATCTTATCTTTTGAATTTTTTCTGTGTGATTTTATTTTATAGTAAAATGATTTAATGTCGACGCCTCTTTTTTGTTTTTCGATTAAGGCTACGGTTTTGGAGTTATTGGGTTTGAGGTATGGTACCCTCGTGGTTTCTCGACCCAAAATTAGAAAATTTTTTCTGACCTTTGGGTGGTTGAAAAGTTCCATTTTGGGGTTCTCTGACAGGGAAACTCATTGCCGGTGTTGGTTTTACTCTGCTACCCGTGGTTCCATGGGTATGGGGTCTGGCCCCCCTTGGTTCGGGGTCAGAGGTCAAAACGAGAATTTTTACCCCATGTTAGTACCCTTCGTGGAAGCAAAGTTATTTTTATCTTAACATTTGAATTTTTTCTCTGGTTGGTTTTGTTTCATAGTAAAATGATAAACACTGATGACTCTTTTTTGTTTTTCGACTAAGACTCCGGTTTTTGAGTTATGGGGTTTGTGGTATGGTACCCTCATGGTTCCTCGACCTAAAATGAAAAAATTTGTTCTGACGTCCTGGGCGACAGGAAAGTTTCACTTGGTGGTTTTCAGGCATGGAAAACATATTGCCGGTGTTAGTTTTGTGGTAACTTGTGCAGTATTGTGTGATATCAACATATAGCATATCGACGTATGCTATCGAGAGCTGATTGGCTGTGCATGCAAAAGGCGTAGGTATACCTATGCTTCACTACGTTCTGCAATTTCGATAGAGTTACTAGTAATATAGGCTCTCCATTCGCCGAAAATTTTGTCCGGCGGCTTGAACCGAAGGCATCCGGATTTGAAACCAGATGGCGCCAGATTTTAACAGGCGGGCATAAACTGGTGCATTCTGAGTTCAACCGGGGGCTCCGAAATATAAAAATTGTCAAAATTCAGTAATTTTATCATGGGGAGAGTAAAATTATGTTGAAACGTTGCTAAAATGCTTCTGATATATAGAGATAAAAGGTATGCTTATTTTTGTGGAAATTTTGACAAAATTTAAAAAATTTTTGCGTCAGAATAAAAGGTGGATTTGTTTAAATTTTTTTTGTCAATTGGGGACGTGATGTTTAGCGGAAAGCAAAAAATTTTCCAACGGGTCGATGCACCAGGGGAGAAAATTATGAGAAATTTGAGATAATTATGAGAAATTTTCACCTTGAAAATGTCATGCCGTCCAATTAATTTTGAGAGCCCTGCTAATAGCGCGGAATTTATATGTATTTTAGGAAGAAGCCGAGAAGAAATTAGAAGAAGAGATGCGTAAGAGAAAAGAGCGAATAGAAAAATGGCGCGCTGAACGGGATGCGAAAAAGGCCCGCGATTCTAGACTGGAGAAAGATGCAGCAGCATTAGTCGCTGAGAAAAAGGTGACTTGATGTTGAGCTAAAGGTTTTTCGTTGTGTGTAATTTAAACGTCGTTCGATCAGTGCGCTTACTCACCGGATGATGATAGTTTGATGCGCGGTTTTGACTGTGTCGCAGTGTCACTGTCATAGATCACGTCGAACTGTATGCGATTTTTATAACTACCAGCCTTATTGCTGATGTTCCAAAAGAAATATTTATGGATTTGTAAAAAGGGAAGATATTTTTAAAACCAAAAGCCACGGATTTTATTAAATTTCAGTGGTCTTTGGAAGACGAAGAAAGCGATGACGACAATGAGAGTGGAGCGCCGGGTAAATCAAGCAAAAAGACTTTGACTGGGAAGGTCGAAGATGAAATTGATCCTCTGGATGCGTTTATGATGGTTTGTTCTTTAGTTTTTTGAAACGCAGCGAGCGGAGTTTCCACCTATAGCTTGTAGTAGCGGCAAAAAATCGTAAAAATTTCTGTTTTGTTTACCCGTGGAGATCATAACTCATCGCTTGTTCGATGGATCTTGACAATTTTTTTATTCGATCACAAACTCTATTTAAAATTTGGTCATCTGTGTAACTATATTCGCGACCTATATCTCGAGATAAAGGCTTCACAGCGAAAAACGGAGACCATCATACAGAATCCTCTCATCGAGAGCCTACAACTTGCTGTTATGTATTTTTATCAGAGCTGCCCTTTTCGACCTATGTGCCAAGGTTTAAAAAATACCTAAAAGTGAAAATTTGTACAAAGCCAGTTGTTTGCTTGTTGGGGTAAAGTATGGGATTATAGGCTTATTTAGCCCGCTAAACAAGTTGGTTTCATTGTTTTAACACCATATTAGCTGTGTCATTAACACTGTCGGACGGTCATGGACCAAATTTTGGAACCAAAAATAGTCAAATTTCACCACTTTTCCAATATAGATGTATATAGGTTAATCGAACATGTCTATGTTTTCGGGATCGCTAAATACAAAATGTAATTGTATTTAAGTGGGATGTGTAATACACGGGAAGCTGCTGCACTACGAAGTTTCAGCCTTAGTGCCTTTACGACCCTGGATATCGTTACCTCAAGGGAGACTAAAATTTTTCGATTTTTTATTTTTTCACTGTTAGACACAACAGATTACAGAGCTTAGCAAGCCGTAGGAGTTATTTTTGATGTTGTAATAACGCACCTTTGTGTGGTAATTCGCCACGTAATAACACCTGTATAATCGTTGTCTCATAAAACTTAAATTGTAAAAAACATTTTCAAACAACCTTTGTTGTTACAGGACGTAAACAAAGAAGTGCGCCAGATACGCAACACTAAGGCGACTGTTACTCAGAAGCAGCCGCAAAGCGGTGATACTACTACGAAAACAGAATCAAACGGCCATGTTCATACTGTAAAAGCGAATGAGATGTCTTCTTCGAACCAAAGTTCAGAACAGTCAAATGGTGTAACTCAGGAATATACTGTTAACGACTCGATTTTATCGTCGGATATCACTGTGTCCAACACGGAGCAAGCTAAAATGGAAATTGATGATATAGCAGATGGTATAGATGAGAATAATGGGTCAGTGGTTACTGAGCAGGTACGAAGTTCACTTGAACATAAATTAAGGTTAATATGAACATAATGCCATCGTGATATGCTAAATTTTGCTAAAAAAGCTGCCTAGCTATAGCGGTTTTAGGCTGTTACGGATAATGCTATAAATATTAGAATTATCCGTAACAGACTAAAAGATTTATGGCTTGGTAATGCGCGAGTAAAATTAAACTGAGCCCGGCCACCATCCTATTTTGTAGTTTTGGATAAAATTTGTCACGGAACGCTTTTTCGTCAATTGAAATTCGGTGTAAAACTGTTCGCGAACACAGCGCTTACGATTGAAATCTAACGATTTTGTGTTCGCGAAAATTGAAGTAAAATTACCCAAATGTTTGAGAACGAAAATTTGTCGATTTGATTGTGAAGTCACTTTTGCATTAAATTTGTTCGCAAACACTGTATAATTCAAATTTAAGTGATAATACAATAGGGAACAGAATTTCAGCACACTGAAACCGCCAAAATTCTGTTCGAACACAAGGTCTAATTTCTGGCACTTGAATTTGATTTTTCAATTTTCGGTTAGCGAAAAAGCGAATGAAATTAAGCCTGTTTCCGTAACAAGGGTTTGCGATTCGATGCCGGTGATATGAATAGGATGGTTGGCGGGGTCACCTTAAGTTTACTCACGCATAAACAAGTTTGTACCTATTGCTTTTTCTACCATTGCAAAACTTACATAACCTATCGAGGACAAAGTTTACGATTTTTATTTGGCTTTGGTGTATGGCTAATCGGTGTATGTTTATAATGTATTTCTAGTGTGGATATTGCAAATGCAATTGTTGATGCTGCGTCAATTTTCTCAGCTGACATTTCCATGGTAAACTTTATGATTTATGGGAGCTCAAATCCATCACCAAACATTACACTTCATAACAAACAGTAAGAACTGAGCTATATTTTGTGCAGTACCAAACTGAGACATAGAGTTATTTATACTGTCCCGATTCACTAAACAAAATCACTAATGTTATAGTTCTGTAGTTTATACTATGTACAATTCTTTATTAATCTCTGTTTTTGTTTCACAACGCTACTTGTGCAACAACCAAGTGGTTTGGAAAGTAATATTTTCAGGAAGGGCCCGTATTTTCAAGCTCGTAAATCTCCGCTATGCGTTATACACGTATTCTATCGTGGACACTGCTTAATAATAAGCAATATATAATGCAATTACACCTGGTGGAGTATTTATGTGCAGTACCAAACTGAGACATAGAGTTATTTATACTGTCCCGATTCACTAAACAAAATCACTAATGTTATAGTTCTGTAGTTTATACTATGTACAATTCTTTATTAATCTCTGTTTTTGTTTCACAACGCTACTTGTGCAACAACCAAGTGGTTTGGAAAGTAATATTTTCAGGAAGGGCCCGTATTTTCAAGCTCGTAAATCTCCGCTATGCGTTATACACGTATTCTATCGTGGACACTGCTTAATAATAAGCAATATATAATGCAATTACACCTGGTGGAGTATTTATCAGTGTTAAAAATCTCCTTCGATGCCCGATCTGCAAAAGCCCACCCCCTGGGAATTTGGATCCACCGAAACCCCAGCGTCACTTTTTTGTCGTTTTACATAGCGTAAAGTGTTCTGAGAAGATGATAGGCTGGCTACTCTAAGGTAGTGTTGAGCACCGGCTGGAAAATCCGGTTTCGCCGCGGCCTCCATCTTTCGGCCGGGTAGCCTATGGCAATTCTTCTGCCGGATTTTTCCGGCGGCGTTTTACCTGCTCAAAATTTCACTGCCGCAAAATTTGGCGGCAGCCGTCCAACGAAAAATCCGGCGGGTGGCCAACACCTTGGTCTAAGCTTAAGTCGTGAAGCGATTACGCTGATTTTATTCAGGTCGTCAATGCGGTTCAAATGGTACACAAATGATTAAGTTTTTGATTATTATTCAATCATAAATTTACACTTCTGGAAATAATCTGCAGTGTATTGGTGCAGTGGCAAAAAAGTTTTAGGAACAGATAAAACATACTTGACGGTTGGGATGGGGTCATACCTTGGGCTCTTGTATTTGCAAGCATTATACTTAAGTATCGTCGACAGTGGATATATACCGGGAATGGATACTTTTAACACGACCGCTGGAGTCCACCTACCAAGTGATAAGGTATCCGGTCTTACAACAAAAATATCTACTTTAGCTTATTCCGTAAGCGTTAGAGGCTGCCAAGCAGCTATAGTCACTATAGGCTTCGTTCTAAAATGTAAGCTGTTTTCAAGGCTGCTTAGCATTTAAGTCTATATTTGTTGTTACACTGTAATAAGAACTGCAGTGTAAGGAGCATTGTTTTCCACGTAACTGTGTAGTGGTTGAATGCAATTTTGCGCCTAATCAGCAGAAAATTTAGATTTTGAAAAAACATCACATAAAAATTTTCCAAAATTCCCGCCTGCCGTACCGTCTGATACCGGCTGATAAACTCGCTGGCCGGGCATAAAAATTCACGGCCGGCCTCCCGAAGAAATATCTGGCAAGTGACCAAATCTACTCAAGGCTACCCCAGTTAATCATAATGTAATTACAAATTACGCTCGTGGAATTTATGAATTCGTGCAATGTTTACTTTTCCCACTAGCGATAGTAAGAGCAGGCGTTTTGGTATCGCGGTAGCAACGTATTGTTTTATAGTAGATTGTATTATTATTTATTATGCATTCATTATTAGCTTTACATAATGGTGTTTTTAGAAGCCAAAAACGAAGGTCGTCATTGTGACAAAAGTTGTTACTGATTCTATTGAAGACGTTACAAAGGGCGAAGTCTTAGAACAAAATGCAGATGCACTTGAGGTATCCGTCCTGTGTTTTACGGTTTTAAACAGTTTGTAGATTTTTTGACATGTTTCCCTGCGTTGTTAACATCATTTAGTACATTCCAAGTCGATTTCAAGGTTTTGATTTTCTTTTGGAGAACCAAATTCAGGTGTGTGGTTAATCCATACCTGCCATTGTGATTCGTCGTGAGAGGTACAGACGCACACGATAATAAGTACACAAAACACGGATACGAAACCCTGACGAAAGGAAATGCAAACGAACATTTAAAACGGTCGTTTATGAACCAACGCTGTCGTGTTTGTTGTCGATTTTTTTGCGTTCTCTTATAACCTAATGCATACGCTAACGAAAAATCTAACTTTCGCTTATAACAGAATGGTGTTCGTTTTTATACATTCATTTTTATCCGCGACTGTACCTGTGCCTACTAAGCTTCACAGCATGACTGTCGATATTATTTGACGTGCCATTGTTCAGGAACAAGAAATACAACGAATGTGGATGGCTCTCAATAGTTTTGTTTCACAACTTAAAATATTGTTTCAGTATTCAGACGAAGGCGAAGATGACGATGATTTGAGCGAAGGTATTAGCCTAGCAACGAAAGCCAAGGTCAGTGACACGTTTTGTTCCTTGTTTACTGCCTGATTCAAACTTTAGATTTGTTAAATCATTTTTACCTATTCAATAATTTTTGCCATTGGTTAGTACAACATTAATTTATAGAGTTTGAGTCTTAATTGGAATGTTCCGTTGGTGTTTTCTAAGTAACTACGCAATAATCAGGAGTCTCTTCTCGTAAACAAGCGTATAAACATATAACTTGTAAGTAAACGTGATTCGAAACATGCATATTTCGCGGGTCCCTGTGGAAATATATTGGTGGTGGGGCGTGGTATTTTCAAATGCGCCTGGCAAAAACCGAGTACCCCCGGTTCGAGCCCCCTGGCAAGATTTTCAGCTAATGGAGAGCCCAGATATATGATGGTAAATTTTGACACCTCTATCTAACTCTTATGCGCTCAAAGTTTTATTTTAATCTACATATATAACGAACGTTTTTGCTGTCTATTTATTTGGAGTACCTCGTAGCCATGTTTTAGAAATGTGTAGCCAAGAAATAAAATGTAATTCGTTCATAAAACGTACTAGTAACTCGCAAGCGAGGGTGAAACGGAGTGAGCGTGGCTTTATTTTTAAATTATTTTGTTTAATTACCTGTAACATGTTTTATGAATATACGATTCTAAAACCTCTTGAACCATGAACCCATTGAAAACACTGAAGTCTTATCTACCCTAAACCCACGAAATATTTTAGATGTCATGTACCAAACCGGTCAATACCGACTATTTCTTGGAAATTGGGTTCATTGACCCTAAACCCAATGAAAACGTCTGAAAAGGCATGAGACACTCATGCTGGACTCTAGATAACCGCTTACCGAAAAACACACTACATGTTGGAAATAGAGTTTGTCAACCAAAACACCTTGAAACCACAACAAAATGTATATTTCCTGACGGTGGGGGGCCTGGTATCCACATCTGTCCTCAGCCCTCCTAAAAGTGGGGGAGGGGTAACGTCGTGGGCTCCCATGTTCATTCTCGAGAAAATGTCACACTGTGCGCGAAATAAATTTTGCTTAAAAATACTAAATATTTCCATATTTTCATGTAGTTTTACTATCGTGCATATATGTATTGTCAAGCTATAATGACGTTGTAACATTAGAAATGGTAATTAGTGGTTAAAATACATTTTTGCATATAGGTTGAGGTTGTTTTGCAAAAAAACAGAGGTTAAGACAAATATTTTTGGGTTTAGTTGAACATGGGGGTTTTGGACGAGTGGGGGACGGACATCAGGTTTGGAAAGCGGTGGCCCCCTCTTCCCTACTGTGGGCAGGAAATTTGTCAAGTTGGGCTATAGATAGCAAAACCATCGTATCCAGCATGCTTGATAACTTTTTATGCACGCATTGTAACAAGCACTAATACGGCGGAATTTGAGAAATTGCTATTTTCTACAATAGGTCGATGAACCATATTCGGGCTCACAGCGGCCCAGGGAGTTGTCCCACAAAAACTCTTAGTCAGAAAGTTGTAGATCTCGATGAGTGGTCTCCCTATGATGAGTCTCAGTAAGTCTTGGTCAGATGCGTTGTAATTTTTCGATGCGAAGCCTTTATCACGAGATGTGGCCTGTGAAAGACTGTTACCGTTAAAGTCTCTGCATCTTAGGTGTCGATTGAGAAAATGGCGGATTATCTCAAAACTATAAGGGTTTGACCTTCCCCCTCGAACGTTACACACTCTTTCCCTCTCCTCTCCGGAAAATTTTAGCGAAAAGTGGGGAAACTATTAGCAAAATTGGAAAAATTTTGAGTTGGTAAAAGTTCCAAAAAATTACCCCCTCTACCTATTATCTACCCGTAAACGGAGGACCTTCGACACCTATGCTGTGCGCGTAAAGATGTGGCCTCTCTCTCTAGTTGATCATTTATTATCATTATAGTTGAAAGCTTGTGTTTAGTTCCCGTTAGGTATTACAGTAAGCTCGTAATTTCGATGAGTGCAAGGTGTTGTGAGTTAATGTTATGTGATCATTAATTCTACTGAAGTTTTTCTGTCTGGTTAACCTACAGTGCTGCTTTAACTTACAGATGCTACCAATGTCAGACCACAACCGTATATATTATCGTTCCTTTCGGAAAGATTTCTACGTTGAAGTGCCAGAATTAACTAAGATGACTACCGAAGGTAAGCTATGACATAACTGCGTGCCCATAAGGTTTCCTAATATAGCACTGATCTTCAAGCAAAGTTTGTAATCTGCCAGAAATGCAATACGATGTATAATTATTTTTCCTGATATAATATTTTACGAGTCAGATATAATGTTCGTGAAAAAATACATCAAAAACTGAATTTGAAATTTGTGCTGTTTTAACAGTAAAGATAAGTTATTTGTACCAAAGTTTAAATACAAAATCTCGGCACTCCTTGGGTTGGGGGATCAGAGAATCGTCGTACAGCGATGATTTTGGTACCATTCGACTCAGCTCGACGAGGCGAGTTCAACGGTACCAAATTTGACCATATTCCAACAACTTTGAAATTTTTCAAATTTTGCCCCACAGTACTAAGGGGGACCCGGTACGTTGAAAAATCGAGAAAAAATTTTTTATGAGCAAAATAGACATAAGTAGCATAGATACACGCAGAATGACGAGACAAATTCAACCGTGCCTTATTTATCATAATATTTTCACTCTTTAGCTAGTTATGACTGAAAAACCATTTTCGAACTACTGAGCTCCACGAGACGACTTCAACGATATAAAATGTTACCATATTCAAAATATATTTCTTAACTTTCAGGCTAGTTTCAATAATATATTAACTAATCACATTAAATATAGTAATGGCTGCCCGCGGACGCCCAACAAATAACAGATTTAACATTATTAACCCTATTAGAGTTTTTCAACGGAACAATGTTGATAACATTCGTATGACCTACACCCAATTTGTACAGCAATGTCGGACATATGACGATATAATAGAACTAGCGGCTGAATGGGGTTTAATTGCAAATTCCCGGAACTGTGAGTGCGGCGAGGCCATGTATCTAGCGTCTCGAGGCGACTTAGGCCGAGGTGACAATTATGAATGGCGATGCAAAGCATGTCGCCACAAGTCCTCTATACGCCATAACTCATTCTTTGCCGGCCAACACATCTCCTTGTTCACTGCACTTTTGGTAATGTTTGCCTACATCGACAATTTGCCCACTGAATGGATTATGCAGCAGGCTAACATTGCATCAGACACAGCAACGAATTGGTATAACTACTATTGTGACATTGCTGTGGCCTACTTATGTCCAAGGTCCTCGCCGCTTACCCCATCCGCAGCCATATCTTCATGCAACGGTCAATCATCACAACCGCCAGCTCGTTAACCCAGACAACGTCCATGCCCACACCCAGAACATCGATGGCCTCTGGGGAACCCTTAAGAACTTCATGAGGCGTCGACAAGGCATACCCGACACATTGTTCCACCGTACTTTGATCGAGTTTCAGTGGCGCCGCCGTTTCTCCCACAACATCCTCGGAGCTGTATTGGGCCAAATTCGCGATCAACATCCTTTTTAATTGTAAGTTGTTATAATTTACGTTGCAATATAAATGTTAGACTAAGCCTAAGCCTTAGATTAAGCCTAAGTCTTAGACTAAGCCTAAGCCGGGGGCTCCGCCTATCGTGAAGAAAGAATATTTACTCACCGATCGTCCGATCAACTTCGTGTTGTTAATTGTAACCGTTTCAATTCACCGTTACCTTTGCCGAACGTTACGATTCACCGTTACCTTTGCCGAACCCGGTCGATTACAGCGCTGGCAGCACGATAATTACAGGTCCTAGCTTGAATTGTGTCCCGTTTCCGTGGGCGTGACGTGTTGTCAATAACTGCACAAACCACTGTCGCTCGATTAACGACGTTTCCCAACGCCCAGTGCTGTATTGTTATTCCCTGATATGAATGTTGATGTAAAGCCACAACCAGTATGTAGGGTCACCAATGTAAAACTGTTTGTATAGACGAAGATGCAGAGAAAGATGTTGTCGACGAAATAAAAATGACGATTCCCGCACAATATTGTATGATGTCATAGATATTAACCACTGAAAAATATTACGACGCGTGCAATTCCAGGTACCAGGGAGATGAACCCTGGGTACCTGAAACCGCACGCCCGGGTGCACCACTGCCTTCTGCTCGCGATCACCATTGTCGTTGTCACTCGTGCTCGATGAGCTTTCGGACAGGTCCAATGCAGTAGCATTGTTTGACGCCGTTGCCCTGGAACAAAAAGACAAGCGCCACGACAGTAACACATTGAATCTCAAATTCCATGACACCGCCCACCGGACCCCCCGTACTAAGCTGTTCTCCCACTAAACCTAATCACGATATGACCAATACCAAAAATCCATCCATTTAAACGCATAATAATTTCATTTAAAAATATCAGTTTTCGCTTGCATTGCCAGTATCGGGTTCCATATGTCGTTACCCTGACTATCTAAAGAATCGTGCCTTACACCGTTCGATAGCGCATGGAATCTTCTACTTCATGTCAAAACTTGAGCCAAATCGGTCCATCCAATAAAAAGTTATGGTAAAAAATGTAAAAAAAACCCAAAATCCACATTTTTAAAAAAATTCCGACCCCTGAAATTAGGGCCCCTTGCTGAAGCCCCCTTAAGAGATAAAGCCCTGAAACCTTCTCCATTGGAAAGAGTGGAAAAAATTACCCCCCGGGGGGTTAGGAGGGAAGAATCTTAAAGCGAAGCATTAGGAAAAAAATTGCCAGAAAAGCCTTCATATCCCCAAAAATCCGAAAATAAAAGAATGTTGAATCAGCATATCGGAGGTTATACCAGAAAAGGGGTGACCCTGATCTCGAAAAGATCGGTTTTGGGGGTGAGAGATGATTGGGGGTCCAGAGACTATGGGGCTATACCTGAAAAGATGGTGGGCCCCTTCCCTGATTCCCCCAACCCAAGGAGGGCCAAAATTTCATTAATACACGTTACAAAGAATGAAGGCAGGAATGTTTCATTTACAGACATCTTTCGCACATTTTCAGAAGTTGAAAATTATCGCTGTGAACTTGAAGGCATCCGTGTTCGCGGCAAAAGATGTCCAAAACCTGTTAAATCCTGGGCGCAATGCGGGTGTAGCAGTTCTATTCTTGAAACATTGAAGAAGTTAGTTTTTATCTTGTCGTTATATGCTAATATTATTTTTCGGAGTCATTTGTCAGAACGTAGTGAAACGTAGTGGAGATTGTGTGTTGCAGGGGTGAAATCTTTTAAATTCCGTCTATGTGTGTATGTGATCTACCATAACTCGGGTACTATATAACCGATTTTGGGCGTATTCGAACCGGAGTCGATTTGCCGTGTACATCGCGGAGCGCTTTTTGATTTGGGGCCTGGTTCCGGAGTCAGGGGTCAAAATGATACTTTTTTGCCCCCTTTTAGTACCCTTCACGGAAGCAAGGTTATTTTTATCTTAACTTTCGAATTTTTTTCTCTGCTTGGTTTTATTTCATAATAAAATCATAAATGCCTATGCCACTTTTTTGTTTTTCGATTAAGGCTACGGTTTTGGAGTTATGATGTTTGACGTATGCACCTTCGTGGTTCCTCGACCCAACATTCGAAAATTTGTTTTGACATACTGGGCTGCTGAAAAGTTTCACTTGCGGGTTTTCTGGCATGGGAAACTCATCGCCGGTGTTGGTTTTGCTCTGCGACCATAGTTCCATGGGTATCGGGGAATGGCGCCCCATGGTTCGTCGACCCAAAATTCCGAATTGATTGTGAAGTTCTAGGAGGCTGATAGCTTGAATTTGTTGGAATTTCTGTCATGGGAAACTTATTGCCGGTGTTAGTTTTGTTCCAACTTGTGCGGTATTGTGTAATATCTACATATATCATATCGTCGTATGCTATCTAGAGTTGGTTGGCTGTGCACGCAAAAGGCGCTTCACTACGTTTTGCAATCTCGACAGACTTACTAGTAGTTATTTTTTTATGTTGATTACGTATCGTTTGGAGCAGAGCTCACAGTCTCAAAATGCAACGAGCAAGAATGCTGCAGCCTAATAAGCTCAGGGTTTTCATGAACTGGGATCTGAATACGATTTTGTGTTCAGACAAGATTTTATGGTGTATTGATATCAGTGGCATGGGTTGAATGATTTAAGGTGCAATATATAGAATTTGCGTTACTTATAATACGGTGCATAAATCGGATTCGTGAAACATGACATTCACTTAGTAGTTTCGGAATATTACAGGTAGAAATTATTCGCCGAATTACAAAAGTTTTTATAATTAATTATTAGTTAGATAGAAGCGTAATTGGACCACAGACCTTCTACGCAAATTAAAATAGCAATGGAAAGAGTGTTTTTGCGATTTGTTTTCCTTAAAAGTTTCATTTCTGCTCAGACTGCTAATGCACATTCACTTTTTACTCAACATCAATCTTATTAAAATATCTGACTATTATACGGAAAACATCTATAACATCAGCATATGGTTTATGTAATATCTGGAAAATGCGTATTTAATCGGACAAAACATAGGGTCTTTCATTTATCTGTATAAAACCATTCTACGAGTGTTAACGCAAACCTTCATATGCACGAGGCTAAAAATAATGCAGACATGGGGAGAGGGATTATAGGTAATGCGAGCGCAGCCAGGTTTTCGAAGATTTCCGTAGGTCACGCTGAGAGGTCATCCTCTCGGGTATTAACAAAAACCAAATCGAGAAACTTATTTTCGTTAATCCGCGCCTTGCACTATACCTCTAGGGTGTTTATTTGAGCAAGTGAAGACATTATTGCTAGGTTACTAGTACGTAGAATTATTGTGTAATGACAATTTCATAGCAAAATATCCTCTATTTTGGATTCACCAGAGCAAAATGTCTCGGCTACACGGGCGAAAGATATATCCAGTATTTTCAATTCCTCTAGGTCTGGCTCTTGGAGATGGGACAGACATGGTTTGACCTTGTTCAGAAGGCAGCGTCGTTTGCTAGCAGTGAACAATGAGATACTCGCGAAATAGGCAATTAGCATCAGATTAAAAGAATATATGCAAAGAGTTTAGCTGCAAAGCGACTGAGCCTGTCCGATTGAACTGTTTGCCATAACTCAGCTTGAAACAACTATCGCCAACAACTACGACCATGAATGGATACCACTATGCTATTGGCCACATCAGATTTTATATTTACGTGTTGTATGATTTTTAGAAACGGGTATGAGAAACCTACTCCAATTCAAGCCCAAGCAATCCCAGCTATAATGACCGGTCGCGACGTTATTGGTATTGCAAAAACGGGCTCTGGTAAAACATTGGCTTTTCTTATACCTATGTTTCGTCATATTATGGACCAAGAACCTTTGGATGAAATGGACGGCCCCATCGGTTTGTTATAGTCTCTTTATTAAGTTTTTTTCTGTATTTGTATGTAATATAAGATAGAAATAATATACATCTTTTTGGCCTAATACACATGACATATTAATGCTTTCTAAAGGCGTGTTCACGTGCTCAAAATTTGAGCTCCAAATTTGCTCAAAGTTTGGAACCATCTTTTTTGCATTTTTGGTAACTTTGAATGTGTGAACACTGTTCAAACTTTTCAAAGATATTCCTGTAGCCAATCACCCACATTATTCATTACTTGAAAAAGTTTCAGCTCAAATTTTGTTCTCAAATTTTGAAATATTGCAATTTTTCATTAAAAACTACCGTCAAATTTTGAGCTCAAAATTTGAGCAAAAAGTTTGAGCGTGTGAACACGCCTTAAGCCTATCGGGCATCGGGAACAAAGTAATCGAAACGCAACAAATCCAATGTAATTTTAAAGCGTGTTGTGAATAATTTTCAGATAATACTGTCCCTGGATTTTACGTGAACTAAAAATGAGTAATTTTCAAGGTAAATAATCGTTTGCTTGCATTTGCTATACGTATTGAATAATAAATGTCTTTCACATGCATTATGAAGGTGTTCGTTAATGTGTGTGTGCCGATGTGAAAGATTATTATAAACTAAAGATTAAACGCTACTTGTTTTTTGGCTGAAATACATTTTCCCGTGGATCAAAAATTTATATGCTGTGTGCATATTATGACTATATGTGGATTACAACATGGTTTTTAGGTTTTTGTTTCTTGTACTTTTGAGGCACTGTATCTAATATTTGTCAGGAACTGCTGGGCTTGACTGTATAAATGTTTTCTACAGAGTCCACGACTAGGGACAGGAGTGATTTAAAAGTGCTATTGAAATCCGAGATACAAGTATACGGCATAACACCTTGATATTTGAGAAATATGAGAATTTTTTGTAATATTTTGTGAAGCGAGAAAAAGCTTTATGTAGCTGAGATGACGTGTTGCTGTAGTGGTGATCTAGTTTTAAAACTGGCCCATGTACTCCGAAATGCGGGAAAACTGTCGTATTACCGCAATGTTTCAAACAGTATGGACCGGTTTAGTGAGCGAACTAAGTATTGTGTAGTTGCGCTTGGCGGATTGCTACAACGATTGATTACGTTGCTAGCTACATGAGAACGTTTTTTTACAGAACATGCATTTCCTAAGAGCTTCATATATTAGGTGTATCGCGAAATGTGCTGCAGTAAACAAGCGAATGAAATGTGTACGCTGATACTCTCATAATTCAAAAACTTGACCCCAACAATTCCTTAGTTACTAACAACTTGATTATGTTGCTCAATAATTTATTCTGAGTGTATCAGTATGTACAATTTAATTCGTTTATTATTGAGACATGGCCGTTCTATACACACACATTTATAGATACTGAAAAAACAAAATATATATTTTTATGAGAATATTTCGCTTGATTTGCAGTGCATTCACATATATATGATTGTAATCTATCAATGCAAGATAGAGGTAGATATAAGCGCTCTCTCTGAGATGCTCAATAATTCTGAGTGTACTACTATGTACAATTTAATTCGTTTATTATTGAGACATGTGGCCGTTCCATACACACACATTTATAGATACTGAAAAACAAAAACATGTATTTTTATGAGAATATTTCGCTTGATTTGCAGTACATTCACAAATATATAAGATTGTAATCTATCAATGCAAGATAGAGATACATATAGGCGCTGTATGATGAGACAAGATCATAAATTTAATTTTCTTGGGTCCACATGAAACCAAGTTTTGTCTTATCCTGCAACCTAGTTCAACCACCATAATAACACATCACGTGCAGCTACGTAGATATTTTGCCACTCTCTAAAATGAGCCCAACAATACACATGTATTTTCATTGATTACGAAGGCATGACCGTTCGTCTCTCATGGAGCATTTTAAAACAAGTTTGGAGCCTAATTCTAAATCCAAGAGCAAACGTCTGCACAAGATTTATATGCAGTTTTATATACAAAAAAGGAACCTGGTATGATGGAAATATCTTGACCCGTTCCCGAGCTGCAGACAAATATTTGATTTGTCGGATCCCATTTTAACCTTACCTGAGCAGCCCTTCGAATCATTTTATACAGGGGAAGGAGTTCGTTTTCGGCCCTAACGAAATGCATTTCGGTTCAGCTATTATGCGATGCGATGAGACGTTACAAATTTGAGCTATGAATGTTGTGTAAAAATCCACAACCAGACAGTCTCAAATATCATCACATGAAAAGAAAGAATTCTTAGCCATCACTCAGAATTCAATAAAATTTTTAGCGCCGGCGTGGAATTTTAGAGAAAAATATTGTGAGTTTTATAAGTGAAAACAAAAAGATTTAGCAATGTCGATTAAAATAGGCGGAACACAAAATTTTGCGGTACGGGATATGAATAAGGAACCCACCAAGGAAACCTAAAATGCTATTTAACCCCAATATCCGATTTCCAAAAGTAAAAGATAAATGTTTTCTACTAGAAATATCTGATAACGCTTGGGTAAACTTGAGGTACGTAAATTTGAGTTGCTCTTCATCTGTCAAGTCAGTTCAAGGTCTTAACATTTGATGGTAATTGTGCATAAATCAAAATTCCTCTTGATGTATCCGGACACGATTTTCGATAAATTGGACACACATTCGGTTACTATTTCGCTAAGTGTCATCGCAATTTACTGATCGAGTTCACTTACTTGGCAATCATATTAAATTATTAAAGGTGCATAAGTTAAACTTGGTTGCGCGCATTGATCTCCTGTTTCGCGCCAAGCGCAGCCAGGTTTAGGGAAGCATAACTGCCGTGAATTCATGCCAGTTACAGTGAAGAAACCTTGTTTCCGTTCCGAGCAAGCTTGTATTCGTTTTACAGGTGGATTCTCGGGAGCAACGTGACCTCTCTTAGCCAAAATGATTATGAGCACCTAAAGTTTACTTACGCATAGCGCTTTTGAAATGACTGAATGACAGATGTTGCGCAATTGGTCTCCAAGAACACATTATAAACTTTAAACTTAACATTATGCTTAAACCTAGTTGTACAGCTAAAAAGTTGTAACAGTAATGGTGTTATTTTACTAATTTCTGTGGAATAGTCGAATACATTGAATTTTTTGGATTCAAATTGGTTTTTCATTTCGGTTCCAAAGGAAAACTAGAAAACTGATACCACGTAAGGTGGTTTTTTAAAGGCTATCATTTGCTAGCAGACTATTTGCAGCATTATACCAATTTTTTCTCTTAGCAGTGTGCCAGATGTGTTTTTGTCCTAGAGCTGGATTTTAACAAAAGCAATTGCTGCGTCTTATGTTTCAAAAATAAGCCCTCTCTCAATATAAATAATACCCTAACGCCACTGAACCCTTGTTGAACGTGGCAGTATTATAGTTGACTGAGATGTCTTCTTTTTCAGCGATCATCTTAGCACCTACACGAGAACTTGCTCTGCAAATCAATAAAGAATGCAAACGGTTTGCAAAAGTACTTGGTCTCTCGACGGTTTGTGTTTATGGTGGCACTGGTATTTCCGAACAGATAGCTGAATTAAAGCGTGGCACAGAAATAATCGTCTGTACTCCTGGTAGAATGATAGATATGCTAGCGGCGAATAACGGTAAATTTTTTTATAATTATTATGCTAGCATAAGTTATTGTTATTGTGCATATACATAATTGCAAATTCATTGCACTTGTGATATCCTTAGACACCGATACAAAACCTAAAAATTTGTGTCTATTTAGAATTTTACATTTATTTTTAAGCATAACTTGGATTTTTAAAATACATTATTTCATGATTCTTTTCAGATCTTATTTTGCTTACTAAAGTTATACTTTATTCAATTTTGTTTTCAGGTCTCGCAGCGGCCGCACGATACTCATGGCTTCAGTGCGACTAATGCAACTCGTTATAAGGAATAAATTTGTGCTATCGGGTTGATGGGGTTTATCTCGCAATCCGAATAAAATGAATGAAAATTATGTTTGCTTTTTGCATCCCTATCAAATTATCAGTAGTAACTTTCACCATAATTATTGTGAAGGTTTTAGATAAGCCTTATGGATTAGATACAGTTATCTGAGTTTAGCAATAGTGGTATCTCGAAAAAAGCGGTAAAATATTTAGTGCTTATCAGATGCACGAATTATAAAGAAGCGGTGGAGCAACCGTTTATTATAAACAGATGACTAGAAGCAACGCGCATGTACGTTGCTTTAAACACAATATGCATCGGATACCGGAAACAAATCAGATTGCATTGCTATGCTTGATATTATCTTAGAATATGACAGCTTATTTTCAATTTTGTTTGCACATTCATGCATATAAGCTTATACATGCATTTCGCGCACAGTTCTGTCCAAAAACATTATATAGTTATTGTTTTCACCATTCCATCAACAAATTGATGAGTTTCTAAAATTTGATAATCGTAATTAGTAGCATAACACACTGTTTGGCAACACAATTTTCGTTTCGCTGGCTAATGGTGGCGAACAAAGTTTGAATGTTGCCAACCCTGTCGAACGTGAAAGAAAGATCCGTGCGATTTCCTTGCAGTTTCGCTGACATTGAACCTACTATTTTTATATTTGGCAATTAAAAAATAGCAGCTTTGGCATTATGCTTGAAATAAAATTGATTTATAATTCACCAAAAATTTAGTGAATTAAGCGAATACTGTTAAATTTCTATTTTAGTAATAATTGTACATGAAAATGTTATATTTATTATAGCAATTAGCCTTCATCTTGCTTCTTTTCTTAAAATCTTAATTAAGTGGAATTTGTCGTGCTAGGCGGTGGCGGTGTACCCGAGATAATATCAAATAAATTTCTGTGACACAACGTGATACAAAATCAAAAGTAATTTTTTATAAATTGCAAACAAAAATGGCCGAATTTATTAACGCATGGTTTGGATTTGTCCAATCGAAGTGTTGTAGCCTCGTCTTTCAAAACCAGAGTCTTTCTCGAAATGTAGTTTGGCTTTAACCCTTTGAATCTTAGGAGATAAGCCTCATGACTTTGCAGTCTTTTTGAACACTTTTAGTTATAGGTCAACTAGCTGACGGATACGTCGGTAATTTTTAATGGGTGTGGCTGCTTTGTATTGTATAAGTCTGAATATGGAATATATCGGAATAAAATCGCCGCAAATTATAAACTTCGTTTAAAAAGATTTGTTGTGACTTAAGTTCGGTTCAAGTTTCAAAATGTTCCAATAAAGCAGGGCGGTTTCGTTTGATTATGGTAGTGTGGTTTTGTGCAAAATACCGATCATTTATCATTTCTGCTGGAATCTCTAAAATTTTGCGGACGGCAACAGCGCCCTGGGGTCATTTACCATACCCTGAACTAGGCTTTCCGAATTGGGGGTGGGGGTCTGGCTGGTTTTCGGTTCCCCCTGGTTCAAAACAGGTGCCCAGGTTCATGCGCCCTGTCAAACTTTTGGGCTCCCTGGTTCACTGCCTATCGGCAAATTTTTTGTTTCCAATCGGTCCAAAGTACATAAAATTTTATAAAAATTTATACCAGAATTTGAAGCCAAAAATTTCGCAAATTTTGTCAAAATTTTCTTCAAAATCCTTTTTTCTCGTCGCACAATGCCCTCTGGC
The DNA here is from genome assembly GCA_030248225.1 of Trileptium ribeirensis. Taxonomy (NCBI): domain Eukaryota; kingdom Metazoa; phylum Nematoda; class Enoplea; order Enoplida; family Thoracostomopsidae; genus Trileptium; species Trileptium ribeirensis. Next base: position 22,896 of record JASANE010027650.1, read on the forward strand.
AAAATCGGGCTCCCCTGGTTCTGAACCAGGAGGCCACACTGTTCATGCCCCATGGCAAAATTTTAAGCGTATGGAGAGCACAGCTGGGAATATCTGCCGCAACAAAAGTCCGCTGATATTTTTATGTCTGTACAGATTGCAGCCATTGTAAGTGGCATGTGAGTCCCACACAATTTAATGAAAGCATAACTCTGACATAATGTGAAATTCGCCTGAAATTCCTATTAATGTACTGCAGCCAAAAACATTTGACTTGTCATAGACGCCTTTCATTTAAGGGTTTCACGAAACACTTTATCCATATAAAACGCGATAGTCTCTCTGTATGGACAGTGACGTATAAAAATTTTCTCTCACAATATTGAATACGTTCCTTCTATTTCTACGCAGTCGCTGTGTACATATTTTTGCCAGTTATATGGAGCGTTGCATGTTGAATGAATCAAAATTATACGTCTATATTAGGTTTTGACTCAGTCGTGTTGCTAATGTGTACGACTTGATCTATAAAATGTTAGTAAGGAACTGGAATTATCATGATGCGTTGTGTATTTTATTAATGTTTACAGTAATTAATCGTACACACACTGTTGACGGCTTGAACCACGCCTGTGTGAAATAGTAAAATAGTACTTCGGAGGCTGCTATATATGGTAAACCTTTATTCGTTAATTTGAAATATTATGTGGTGTTTGTTTGGCGGATAAGTATAGTTGTTCATAACTTGGAATGCCGTCATACTTTTTTATCATAGGTCATGTTGACCCAGTCATAGCTTCTTGAACGCTGTTGCGATGCGAAAATACGTATATTTGTCAAAACGAATTAAAAAATTTGTAAACATAGGTGGGCACAGCCGTTACCTGTCAACTTATCGACATCAGCCAGTTATCAGTTAAGCAGAATCAGTTTGAGATTTGGATGTAAATCCTTGTATGACAGTTATAGACCATGAAATCATTTTTGTGTGCCATCACGTTGAGTTTTGTATTCAAATGAAATTGGCCTCAAAACGAGCTGAATCAAAAATCTACTTTCGTTTGCATGGAAACGATTCCTTTTGAATGTAATCTGTAAACCTTTATTTATATCAACTCAGTTTTTTATACCTAGATCTAATTCTGTAGCTGTGAGATTATCGAAATGTAGTGTAGCGCATAAAAATTCATTGGAATAATTTGGATGTTATTTAGTGGTAGTGGTATTTTAACAATCATATATAAGTTGCACGAATGAATGAAAGAGGCTGCACACAAAGTAATACTTTGTTTTAAAGCAGATTATCACTACATAATACTGCTCATTTTGGGAAGGTTCTACCGTGCTCCACCGTTTTATCACTACATTTAAATGCTTATGGTTTGCGATTAATTTTGTTATGTATAATTATCTCCTTTTCAACAACAGATTACATTAACTCTTTCTCAACTCCCTCGAGTTGTGCTAGGGTACAAATCAAAATACACGTGGTGAAGGTTGCCCTTTCCAAGGCTAGGTCGCTACGCACAGGGCGGGGAGTAACCCGAATTCCTGTTCCGGCGAAAATCGTGTTTCGGTTGCAATTCCGGCAAAAGGCAAAAACCATAGCGGAACCGGAATACCGGTTTAAAAATTTTTAATTTTCTACATTTTTGATTCATCTGTGACCCAGACATATGCACATAATATATACACAATGATCAAGCTCCAATACATTCATACAAACGAAAAGATTAATTCAGCAAGTTGCAGTGTGAAACGTAAGTAGGACACTCAACTTCAGTGCGAGTTTTCATCTTAATCATGCACGAGTTTGTTAACAAAACGAAGCCACCTCGTTGCTTGTAGAAACTATTTTACACATTCAGAAGTCTCCAGGGTATGTTAGAATTAAAACGGTCCAACTCGGTAACAAAGTATAGATTATTTAGAAGTACTTAGCTGTAAGTTTGGCTAACATAAATTGCGTCAATCACCGGCCAGCGCGATTGTGAACTTTGTCAATCAGTCTATATTGAAGTAAAGTAACATATCTGTAACGCAGCCAGAAACTGCGTTATTCGTAATGAGCTATATTTATTGAAACTGTGCGAGCAGTATAATATTTTATAGCGTTCTGATCAGAAAGTTATCATCATTATCATCTCGCTGACGGGCACTGGTTGCCCAACGGTAGCCTAAACAATGCCCTTGATGCCCAATGATCAGAAAATTATAGGATACCTTTCTTTATTTTATTTTAGAACCATATAAACGAATAATTTGAAGTTGCCTACGGAATAACATGTAGCAAACGTATGTGTAGTAAAAGGAGGCGATTGGAGACAGTGTAAATGTTTAGTTTACGCTACGCACATTCATTTTAAAGCAACTTGCGAAAGACATTTTTTTACTCTGTAGTTCCAACATATTGATCGATAAATAAACATTATTAGGTTCCTCAGTCTCGTCAAAGTTCTAAAGAGGCAATAATGCCATCGTAATACATTAAGTTTAAAAATAAAAGTTATTTTAATACATTTTAAATCCACTGTACCTGCGTTTCTTCCTTCACCCGTTTTACTATTATATAAGTTTCGAAGACCAGGTTCCGGATCCGGTCTAAATAACCCGGTTCCGGTTATTCCCTGATTTAGGGGCACTGATTTGGAGGGGATTCAGATCTCAGAATAAACCCTAGCGTTAATGTTTTCTTGTCCGGCCCAGTCATCCTAAAGTTAATTGTTGACATTCAATTATTTTGCCAAAATAATGGTGTACCTGCACATTGATGGCTAGAATTGGTCCATAGGTTTACGAAGTTGCTTTATACGATGAAAATTTCATGCAAATTGTCTGATATTTATCCAATACTCCAATGCATGCGGGCTAATATGGTCGAATTATCTTGAACAGGGGAGTAGCACGGTATTCGAATGTGGAAGGGCCAAATCAAAAAGAGGGCGTAAGGAAAAATTGCGCGCGCTATAAGGGAAAAATCCTATTTTTGCCGAAATGTGGGGGGCTCTTGCTGCACCCTGATAATGAAATTATAGTTTTTTAGATATTTGGTATTCACATAACGCTAGCCACAATTGACCACTGCTTGCTCGCAATCATGTCGTGGGAAATACAATTTTACTTTGAAGTTTTATAATTTACAGTTACAGTCAGAATTAAGTTCTAAAAATGGAACAAACTTTCGTTGTGATAGAATCTCAGAGATTTTACACCTTTTTTGTTTAGTTGAATTTTTATTCTAGATGAAGCTGTGATTCGTATCAAGCAATTTGTCAAAACATGCTAAAATAATTTAAGTCTTTTAGTCTGGAAATGTGTGAAATTTACTATTTTAATCGCTTATTTTAGGCAAAGTTACTAATCTGCGACGTGTTACATATCTCGTTCTTGATGAAGCCGATCGAATGTTCGATATGGGATTTGAGCCACAAGTTTGTAGTGTTTACATATTTTTAACTCGTCTAAAGAAGGTTTTGAAAGTTTGTTGCTTACGGAAAATGATATTGCTTTGTATTCACGTATGCTATCTCCTTCATTGCAGTTTTTTAATTAGGTATCATGGGCATTCTTCTGGAAATTAGTTAGTGTTTAAAATTGTACGTTGTTCAAAAATGGACAGTTTATAAGTTAGTCGCTTGGTTTCCGAAACTGTGTGAAAATTTCCTTGCAAATTAAAAACCTAACATAACCGGGGCATAAACATAATGAATTTTTGAATTTTGGGGAAACTCAGAACCGTGCAAGTTATGTTCGATTTAAACACTGTTTTTATAGGAAACAACCTCAAGTAGAAGAAGTTTTCAGAAACCTGCAAAGTAGCTGAATCAACCTATGTACCCCGTGAGCGGCAAAGCCGTTGTAACAATTTACATTATCCATGTAAGTTTTCCTGTGGTCCTTCAGCTCAAGAGCTGGCCTTCGTGGGTGTTAGGGAGAGTATACCATAAAGTTCACTCAAAATTTATGTGCGAGTTCAATGTAAGATAATTATGAGTTCATTTGAGCATGGGCAGGGTTAGAGTCACCAATTATATGTTCCAGTCTACAGCGGTTGGGTTACCTTTACAGAATAGTTGCACGAGTTCTAATGGTAGACGTGGTTGTTTCTTGGACAGAGGCGAAGTGATTAAATTTTAATGGAATTTAGAGTAAGTTTGAATGTTGGATATGTGTTGGAGAAATTTGTTAAAGGTTTATGCCATGGTTTAATATCAGTATTAAGATTAACGGACTTAAAGGTGCATGGCACAGTAATACAAAGCAGAGACAAGAGAAATTTTCCTGTAAGCTAAGGTCAAGCGCTTTATGCGGGGAAAGCTTGCCATCATGACTCGAAGCTGATTGTAGTATTGAGTTAAACATTGATAAGACAAGAGTGTTTTAAGAAACTTTTGAGTAACATTGAAATTTTATAAGTCTGTGTAAACTTTACTGTACTTTGCGCCATGTTTACGCCACGGTGACAGCTACGAGATATTGGGCCGAAGAACTGTGGGAACGAAAGCAAAGTGATGAGGGGCAGGGAAGTCCCTATAAAATGGGGAGCAAGCACAAAATTAAGTTAAGCAAGGAGTTTTGTTACCGTTACCTAAACCTTAAGGAGCTTTGAAACTAAACTCAAATTATTGGCTCTAGCAGTGGAAACAATTGGTTTGAAATAATTTTATTTACGGGAATGTTTTATAGAAATGAAATAATGTAAGAAACAAACTGAGCTATAATTGCAGTGATATATATGTGGCATGTCAATTACCGATAAATGCAATAATGTGTGTAGCATCCCAATTACCAATAATTGCAAGAATGTTTTTGGCATCGCAATTACCGATAATTGCAACAATGCTTGTGGCGTCCTAATATCACATTTAATTAAAATTTAGCACATTTAATAGCTTTTGAAAAATTTTATTTGAGCATTATTTTAGCAAACTTTATATTCATTATATTAGCACTAAAGTTTTTGTAAGATTTTTTAAATTAATTAGCCTTTGCTGCGTGTTATTTTGAACACATTAGCATTTACTTTTGCACTTTGCGTATAATTTTGAACCAGAATTTTTACTATAGAATTGATTATATAATGTAGATCCGTAGTTGCCATTCTGGGCTCTCCATTCGCTGATAATTTTGCCAGTGGGGCCCCCTGGTTCCGAACCGGAAGGCACTAGATTTTGCGTAGAGAAAACGGTTAAAAATCGTGTCAGCAACACTGTCAAAACACTTTTGATGGAGAGAAAAAGCGATTTTGAAGCAAATTTTGACAAGATTTGCCAAATTTTTGGCTTCAGAACGGAATTTTAGTAATAATTTTGATCAAATTTTATGTTCTTTGGACCGATTGGAAACAAAAACATTTTCCGAGAGGCGTTGAACCGGGGGGAGTCCAAAATTTTGCCAGGGGGCATGAACCAAAATGGGGCACCTGATCTGAACCAAGGGAACCGAAAAATGCCAGGCCCCCCACTCACAATTTGGAGAGCCCAGCCATTGATGCCGAAATGTAGAAGTGGAGCACTTAGGAGTAAGAGGTCAGGATTACATTGCGATATTAGCAAATAAATGCTTTTGGGAGTTAAATTTTCGAAAATAGAATGGTTCTACACAAGTAGAACGATGCCACGTACACCAAGGGACTACGTCCGCAAGGTTGCGTAGGGTCTATGCAAAACTGAATTTTATAGAATTCATATTCTAAATTTAGTTTAGACTTTAGAACTAGATTCGAGTATAGGGGATTTTGAAGTAACAATTCTTGAACATAACTTTAACGAGGTTATTGAGTACCAAAAATAACAAGTTTGATAAAGAGATTAACAAAATATTTCGACCAGCGATTGTCTAAAAAGGTATAAAGTAAAATAATTGTAGCCAATGTATCAACCAGTGAATGCTTAAAAGTGTTATATATAACAAACATGCCGTCGTGAAGTGGCATAGAATATTTGACAAGTTTTAGGGGTTGAGTTGGGAAACAATTTTCCTGAAACTTTTATTTCTAGGTCAAAGACAAATATTTAAATTTGATATACAGAAAAGCAAGCAATTTTGAATAAATTTTGCAAGCAGTGTTTTACCTGAAGCTTAGTCTGTTTTCGTTACCCCTGAAATGGTTAGGAACATAATAGGATACCTCACAAGGGTAAAGAACTAATTAGGGGAAGCAGCAACGTTGTGACAAGATGCTTAAACAGCATCGTGATTCTTGCCGTAGGACCACGTTTATCCCAGAAAGGACAGGCTGGGTGCAGAACAACATGGAGTCTGTCTACACACAGCTAATTTGTACACGCCCTAATTTCATCTATCTATCAACATAATACATAGTTTTTTTTTTAAATAGCTTATGAACATTTGTGCAGTTTGTTTGTAGAGATGTTCTCTTTATGTAGAAGCTATTTTTTAACTTGAAGGTTATGAAGATTATTTCAAATATTCGCCCAGACCGACAATCAGTTATGTTTTCGGCAACATTTCCGCGACAAATGGAAGCTTTGGCGAAGAAAACGCTTCAAAAGCCTATCGAAATACAAGTTTGTGTCTGCAGTTAATATCAGAATGAAGTGCTCAAAAATCAAAAGAAATTTCGATCGTTTTTGTTTAAACGAGAATCGATCGTTTTGCGATTATTTGTAACAAACTTCGATCTTGTTACAATAAAAATCGGTTAATAAAAATTTGCATTTAACTTAATGCATGTCGTTTAAACGTAGATGGATTGATTCCTTGCAATATCGTTCGGGTTCGTTTACAGTCGATTCTTTGTGCACTTAATTCTAATTGTAAGTGTACATTTTAGTCTCCTGTTTTAATATTATTGATGACTTTATTGTAAACGCAGTGTCCGGTTTAATAGTCTTGAACAAAATCAATAATGCAGATATTTTGTCATTCCTTAGGACATTGCTGTATCGTATCGTTGATGCTGTGAATAGCTGTTCGTAGACTAAATATTTTTGAATAACTGAGTTATAACTATCATTGAAAGGCTGGGTAACTATGCAATTGAAAGAGTGAATTTGAAGTTCTTGCTGTATATAGCCACACAGCAAGGCGATGTGGATCTCTGTTTCCCCTAACTTTCCAGCGCATAGCGGTTCCAAAATGGTCACCGCTTGCGGACACTATTTGGCACGTACGCTACTCAATATGTGCTCCGGAGAGATGAAAGGATGAATTATTATTTCGAAACGTATCTGAGCACCCCATCGTGTGTTCGATAGTTCTGCGCTTTCCCAACTGAGTTTGTAGGGCTTCTTGTTATTAATAAGTACAACAAAACATCACTTCTTATGCAGTAGCATTTGAAGTGTCGCTGACATTTTATATAAATGTTTTATTGACTTGCATAAAAGTGTAGCATAGTTTTTAAGGTTGGTGGTCGCAGCGTTGTTTGCAAAGACGTCGAGCAAAACGTATGCATTTTGGATGAAAATCAGAAATTTTTAAAGCTGCTGGAATTGTTGGGGTTATATGCAGAAACGGTACGTGCATTTTTTCGAGATTTATGTATTTTTCATTTTAGTTTTTTTCTGATTACATTTAAAACATATTTTTGTATATTTTATTAACGCAACATTCACAGAGAGGTGTGTGCATTCACTGCACATTGTGGCAGGATTTTTAAAAAAGGTACTACAGAAACTGTGTCACTTTTAGCAAAACTCCTACAGAATCTGTGTCACGTTTAGAAAAACTGTTACAGAAACTGTTACTTTTAGCAAAACTTGTTACGGAAACAGTGTCCTTTTCAGACACACTGCTACAGAAACGGTGTCACTTTTGAAAAGCTGCTGCAGAAACTATCACTTTTAGAAAATGTGCTACAGGAGCTGTGTCACCTTTAGAAAAATGCTACAAAAACTTTGTCACTTTTGAGAAAACTTCTGCACAGCGATTTTTGAACTCTTAAGAATTGGGATACAGAGTGACTATGATAGACACCGTTTCTTGTTCGACAGTTGTGGGAATTTTAGATGACATTTATCCGCTGATCATTAGACAGCGTCACGCCATCAGCTACAAATTGCTGCAACTAGTGCCACGATCTACACCATATTCACAAAAACCAAAGCATGGTAGGCCTATACTAACCCTCAGCAGACAACAAAACAAATGAAAAGTAGGATATTTTACTTTTTGTGTCAGAATTTAATTGAAACTGCGCGAGCTAAGCGGACGGAGTGTATACCGGCGGTCCTAAAGGAGAAATTAATGAAAATTTCTTCAGTCTGTTGGTGTCACTCATAACTCATCTTGGGATGGATGAATTTTTTTGTTAAATAGCTAAAATGACGGCGATTTACTATTTGTATGTGCCTTTTAGTGCTAAGCGCAACGACCTCATTCCGGGTCAAAATGGCCATAAACTGGTTTTGAAGGTTTCTTTGACAAATGTGGCCGTGAGTATGCCTGTGCTTCGCAGTCCATGCTTCGCGATAGATACAGCCACGCCGGAAACCGGAGACCACTATCAGGAATTCGATCATTGAGATCTATCATTACATTGCTATTGCCCATATGGACCAGTATGTGGGCCGGCTATGGAAATATGATTCCTCAGCATTTTTCTAGAAATTCCCAGTCTCTTTTGAAATCGAGGATATTTTTGCCAGAGTGTTTTTGCTTTTAAAAGAACGTATTTAAAATTTATAAATCGTACACAATATTATAGTTCTGTAATATAGAGTTTCATTGAGAATAGCATACTTTTGTAACCGAGAGTTTAACTTGGTTACATTGAACCTGTACCTGTTTAGACTTCCCAAAAGTTTACGGCTGACGGACGCCTATTACAATGACGGATTGTCTTCGATTGTTTGTTTATGTATATACATTGCATCCAGGGCATCAAGAATGATCTAGGTTGTTCGGTACCCTGAACAGGATTGTTTTTATATAGGGTCCAGCATGGCTATTTCATAATTGTTCACTATAAAGGGCTTCGACCGACGAATCCAGTTTGTAGATTATGGAATGTCTCTCAAGTCGTTTAGATATATATTAATCCCGAACAGGAACGCAGCAATAGCGGTGGGCGGGCTGGCGCCCACGTTTTGCTGTCGGACAAAAAAATTTAATTGATTTTTGAAACGGAGCAAGCGTAGCGATCAAAGCGTCTTATTAAAACGGGGTACCATCAAGACAGTGGACACAAAAATGCCAAAGAGACCGTAACAAAATTGTATTTTGTAGACTATGTCGTGACAAATCATCAATGTTATAGACACTGTCATGATACTGTTCCCAATTTGTCTATAGTGTTCCGATAACGTCATCAAGTTTGTAAACACTATAATGTTAGCTTAGACAATTTATATAACGCGTCGTGCTTATGCTGTATGAACATATAGACAGTGTCTTGATAACCACTACATTTGCTGAGTAACTGTCATCTTGGCTTCCATAAGATGTGTACCCGATGCATGCAAATTAATGTGAATGCTGAAATATTCCTAATGGTGCAAGATACTGTGTTATCTGTGGGGCCAGAACTTCGATCACATTACTTTGACTGTTATATTATTAATTATGGACGAAAAAAACAATTTCGACATAATTTTGGCCTTGGTAGTAAGAATTTTTAATACCTGTTCTTACAGAAGCAGACACACCGATAAATGATCGTCACGCACCAATCGTTAAATATGGTAACAAAATAATGGTAATAAAACCATGAATATCGGGCATCCGTTCCTGAGCTATAGCCGTCGTAGTAATAAAACTGTAAATTAACGAAATAATCAAGAAACAGCATAATCTATCTCATGGCAGAATAATTTGTTTAGAGAAGAAAAAATTTAATGTTTTGTCCCTTTGAAGAAGTTATTTGTGCAAATGTTATTGGTGTCTTGAAATACACATAAATCCAGTATATATACAAAAACATTGTACTTGTCCGCGGAGCATAGTGGCAAGAAATTACGAAGGCTCGTAAACGCTGTGCCAATAATTAATGGTTACCATTATATTGTAACAGATCTTTACTAGATTACGCGATAGATTAATCCGGGCCACAGTTCAATGGCCAACATTTACGAGTACCGTTACGTGACAAATTAATCCTTGCCACAGTCTAATGGCCAACTTTCACGAATTTCGTTCCGAATGTCTTTCGGAATAGAATACTCAACCTAAATGACTAAAGGAACCCGAAGCCATCCCCCGCACCAATATGCATGTGTATCCAATTGGAGCGGATTTGCAATCTTTTCGTGCTCACCACAACCATGAAGCAACGTCTATATAATATTTATATTATAAAAGAACTGATTGAAACCCCGTCCACACCACAACTATAGTCGATCGATACCCGCCGCAAATCAGAAAGCACTATGTCCGCGAACCTTGCTATATAACAAGATATATTTCAGGATTTAAGTTTGCACCGCTGATGTTCCAGTGAATAGAATGGATATCGTTACTATTTCAGGAATGGATAACGGTTGTAATGATTGTTATATTTGTCGTACTGTACCGTTCGTTTTGCCATAAAGGTACCCATTGACGTACTTGATCTATACGATATTACTATTGCTCTTTCTGTTATACCATACCATTTGTGGTTACCATAAAGGCACTCGTTTGCGTATATGATTTGTATGCTCTAACTATGATCATATCTATTGTTACGTACCATTTATACCGTTATTCTTGCACATACTTATCTGAATTGGTAAATCGAGTGTGTTGATTCCGTATATCTAATTTGTATCCTAACTCGTAGGTGGATTGTTGAAAACCGTATATCGCACCATACATATACTAATTTGTACCCGTTTCTTTGATTATGGCCATAAAGGCATCTATTTGTACGTAATGTCATTGAGATGTTATGATCACATATAATCATCGTACCATTTATATATCGATTTCTTGGTATTTATTTCATTGATTATGGTCATAAAGGCACCTATAGTTCCGTCGTATTTTTCACGCTGCTTCTATGATTATTGACATATATCTTTGTACCTTTGATATTCTTAATTTCTATAAATTTATGTAACTATGAGCAACCCATAAGTAATTAGGTCAAAGTCGGAGAAAAGTTAGTGAGCTTGCGCATACAAGCCGGTACTTTTATAGGTAGGAATGCTTGGATTTGGCGAGCTCGTTCCATACCCAACCCGCAAATGAATAGCACGGTACGACTCCCCGAATACTCCGATATGCATAGGAAAAGTCCTACCCTGCGTGGTAGGACCGCGAAACCTGCCCGAGTTGTAGAAAGGAGTGGCCGTGGCGAAAACCAGTCGCGACCGTCCCCACAAGTGACAACCACAAAAAGATGGCTGTTCGCCCTATAGCGATCAGCAAAGTAGCGAAATTTGTAAAATCCTTAAGATAGCAATTTAAATTGGCGATACTGTTTTGCAAGAATGCGCTTAGAGAGGAGATTTGGTTACAAAGCTGTGCTCGGAATAACTACTAAGAGTTACTCGTGATCGACAAAATCTACCCGGCGTAGCGTTCGTTACAGGAATTCCGCTGAGATATTATTAAGATGCTAATCTTAACCGACGTTTTGAAACAGAACCTAAGATATAATCCACTGTAACCGAATTTGCTAACCCAATGTCCAGAGAGTGAGACAGCTCACTCCGAGTGAAATTTAACCTATCTCAAGAATTATTCCAGGAACTTGGCTAAAAGTTTACCCAGATCTCTATAAGGATCGTTGGTATTGTTTTCATTTCATAAAACTCGTTAATTTCGCGTCGGAACTATAAACCCGATGACCCTGAAGAGGCTCACCCCCACCCTAAGCATGAATTTGGAATATTTTTAGATTCCCTCCAGGAATTTTGGTGAAACCTTGGCCGTTTCTTCGTAGGAATGTCTGCTACCGAATACGACCTTAAAATGTGACCATATCGAAACGGGATCATAAACCCGACGACCCGACAGGGGTCAGCCCCTACCTGAAATTGCAATTGTTTGTAACTCAAAAATTCCTTCCAGGAATTTTGCAGAATTTTATCGTACAAATGGAAGCCCGTTAGGCCTTCTATTTGTGCCGTTAACCCCTGCAAAGCCGTGTCCCGTTCAAAGAGTAGAAAAAATTGGACCCGAGCAGCACCCCAGTCGCTCAGGGTCTACATAAATTCTATATTTCCTCTTTCTCTTATATGCAATTTTATAAGTAGGTTTTGGTTTAACTTCAGCACGCATTTTCCTTGTATAAGAGAAATATCTATTTTCCTATCGTTGATATTTCCAGTTGCAAGTGGCAATGTTTTTGTGTTTAAAAGTTAGCGAATTCGCAAGATGCGGTATCGGGCCTATCGGGCGACGGACCAATTTTTGGAAGGATCGTTGACCCGTTCCTAGTAGAATGAAAATTTAGGTCGAACCCGGCCCCTGTGCAAAATTTAGCAGAGATAGTCTGGTAAATTATCGAGAAATCAAATATTATAGGTCTACCCCAGCCCTGACGAGTTAGACTAAGAACTTCGGTCGAAATTGACAAATTAATGACCAGTATTTTTAATATACCTTCCATGGGGTCAGAATCCAGAGTAATTGTATTGTCTGTCGTATTGTTCGTCGTCTTGCTATAAAATCCATCGAACGGTGGCGAGGTGCGTTCCATATTATATATGAACCAGACTATAATAAAATTGTAAATCCATAAACTAGGATAATCTAAACTTACAGGCCCGATTGATTCGAATTATACAAATTTAATTACACCTTAATTCTAGCAGTGTGAAGAATGTGTAGACTCACCAAATGCTATTCTCCACTTCCCTTGGGTCTTAATGCTGGAATTCTATGCCAATTGTGAGAAAAACGCCAATTTATGTGACCGGCATAGTCCAAACGTGAAACTATGGGGTCTATTGTTTCCTTACATCGTGTCCGACAGTAGTTGGGATCTCGCTAAACGCAGCACTTCCGTAAAAGTATATGTATCTCACTTAATTGTCCTTAATTAAATATCATATATGTTGACTCTAATTGTATGAAGTATATAAGTTACAAAATGTATGAGGTGATAAAGGTTTTAACCCAGCTGGTTTATATCACCAAAGTGATGCAATAAATGCACGAAATATACGTGTGACTGTGTGTACATAATACCGGCTCTTAGCGATGACCGAAGACTGCTAAAAGTTAGAGAAAAGTATCTGACTGATCTGCATTTATCAACTCAATTTCTAGCTAAAAGCGCTTGACTGCTAAATTGTTATACTGAGTACTCGTATTGTGAACACCTAGACTATGTTCGATTACACTAGCATGAAAAAATATATAATCAAAATACAAAGTGGCGGATTTGTCCGAAGCATTGGGACGTGTCATATTAGCATGCCGTATCTAAACACTAGAAATAAAAGCGTAAACACTATCTCTGGTACCCATGAGGGTTTTGAAAAAATCCCCCAGGGATAAAAGAGGAGTGTTCTTTAGTTATGATTTTGAAGATTAGGTGATCATCAGTAACAGGTTTACATACCGAGTAATTTTGACGAGTGCTAGTGAAAGATAGTCTCGATATGCATACCACACCAGATCGATTAGTTATAAAAACGAATCTGGAACCTGTTATCCCGGGCGCCGTGGCTAGCTGTGGTAACACTTGCCTGAAGGCTATCACCAGACCCGGTTTTTTTTTGCACGTGAGGGCTGTACTTTTCTTCTCGGCATACTTGTGTACATCGAACTATCTATTTTGTTGTAACCGAATGTAAATTTTGTATGCCCATTGTTTTTCTTCCCGGCACGATATCTCGAAAGGCAATATTATGGCAGTGAATGATTTTGAACGAAAATGATAGTTTAAACGTGCCCGATGTTTTAAATGATCTTTTACCCTTTAGTTTTTCTTAACGTGCTTTTTCACAATTCAAACAAATAACATACGCAAACGAATATAGATGGACCTGTGATATGGCTGGCTACTGCATTACTACGTAGGCTATTAGAAAATCCGAAGTGCACTCTTTACCCGGTAAAGCCCATAAATTCTAATGTCCCACTAACACCCGCTGTGTGACCCGAAGAAACTATAGGACAGAAGCCTGGGTATGATACGTAGCCCGTTATCATACAGAATATGAAGACCCACAATGACCTCCAAAAAATCCTAAGTGTGCCCATTAACGTAACATCCGCCATATCACCTGTACATTCATATAATAAGGTATACCCAACGAATACTGTATGGTACAAGAAAATAGCCTATAGGTCTACTAATAGTAGACCCGAAAAGTAACGCTGGCTATGGTACCGTAATAGTATCTGTGGCGAGAAAATAGAAAACTTGACCTGTACCGTTAAGTGGGGTTAAGCAATAAAATGTAACCGAATCCTATTGTCACCGAAATTACCAGAAAATATATATGGAGAAGCAAGAACTGACAAACCCATAGTCCTAGTCAGCAATCGAAACAATCACAAAATATAAGAAAATATAAAAAACCTATATATATGTGCGTAGACCGATTTATGACCAGCGGATAACGTCAATTTCTGTGTAATGCGAGCATCTCTGGCACGGCTATCTATAAAAGTTAAGAGATAAATTACGATCTAATTTACGTATTAGCCGAATAGCCTATAATAGGTCCATGTCAAGCTAAAATTTGAAAAGAACAGGTCGTAATGTGCCAATGGTACCCGAAAAGGGTGCATAGCAGTAAAAAAATAGCCTGCTGTTATATACGAGATATGTATATATGTTCACGCGTACTCATATCGGTTTTTGACCAACGGATAATGGCAGTTACTATATACTGTGGGCATATTTGTCACAACTGCTTCTCACAGTTAAATCTTAAGAGATAATTTATAATTTTATTAACGTATCTGCATGCTAGTCCGTAATTAAGCCTTTTACAGGCGATAATTTAAAAGAATTCGTGGGCAGGTCGCGATATGCTGAATGCGTGAAGAAGGGTTAGCAATTAAACAACAACCTGCCGCAGTATGCAGGGTGACTCACAGCCATCATGCCCAAGCATTTGTTATACAAAAAATCCTAAGCATTATAATTCTTGACGTTGATGTGTGTTGGTATTGGACGTGTCCAAATAACTGGATGAAATTTGAAGTTTAAACTCGCCGTCATGTAGCCCGAACAATAATGTACCCGAGAACCACGGTCTGTGTATATGTAACCATTACCAACATCTTGTGTCAATATACCCTTGAAAATCCTAAAAAAAATTTTTGGGTATGAAAAAGGACCACCATTTAGTAGCCCAGGTACTAGTGTGGAAACTGACAATTACCAAGCCACCCATTGTTAAAAGTGGAGCTGGCTACCGAATGTGCCACCCGGCAACCGAAGTACTTTAACCGTTCGAGTATTAACCTTCCCAGATAATATAGCCCAATATTTCTGTTATTGCTCATAGGAATGAAGAATGTGAATGTATGTTAATTGGACGAAAAGATAAAACATTAGATAAAACACAAATGATCCAACCATCGACCTTCCATGTTTACGTCCGATTACTTATCAAAGAATTTTCGAAGTTTGAATTCATTGTACCATTTGGGCGGAAATTTATTAATAACGAACGCTCTATTTTGATATATAATTAATTCCTGTCTCTCATTGACTTCGATGTCAACACCATTCTTTGCAAGTTCTCTTCTGCAGTATTGCAAGTATCCAATAATAGCCTGTTTCCTGGGTTCATTGTGAGCTGTTAACTTCACTGGACGTTGTCCATTTTTAACGCGATCAAGATTAAAACTACGTAAATGTTTACCATTGTGCAGTATCGACAACGCTACTTCCTTCCTGACGAACGCTACAACAATAGGTGCTGGTTGGGCTCTCGCTTTGATTCTGTGTACCGCCGAAAAATCTTGACTTAACAACGGTCGATCAATAACCTTTACCGCGATAATGTTGAGCAGCGATAAAACTTCATCCCGTATTTTACTGGAAGGCTCGAATTTTTCGGTGTCATTCTTTTGTACCTATAATATCTGTTTGTAAACCTGTATATCTTAATCTTAAGCATAACTAGGAAGTATTGACCGTAATGTAAGACTGCTAAGAGTTCCCAGCATGTACTAGTATTCTAAATTCCGGTATGCGTAAATCAAATTTATAAGACTTAACTGACCGGGGAGTAATTGCTATGGAGTAGTATTGCGTGTAAACCTGATGAGGCTAATAAGAAAAACAAGTATATGGCTGGGTGTCACAATAATCTAGGCTGTAAACATCTATCGTCCGCGTCCGAATCGGGCAACTATGGGTTAAAAACATAAAACCGATAGTACGTATACTGCTTATGATATTGGTACAACATGCATCTAATTGAAGTAGGTGTTAGATGTCAGAAATGAAAAACCGTAACTAGAAATACCAAGTCCCGTATACCTTACTAAGCCATCGAACTCGGTTATAACCCGTACCTGATCTAAAACTCAAACAGTGAGTAAGCCGATAAACGATCTAACGTTGTACAGTAATTGAAGATCTACGTATTATCCAAAAATGAAATGTATGTTAATAGCTATAACCAGGTACAAAAGCCAAAAACCCAAATGACGTACATATGTTGAAGTATGTTTTACCATACAGTGCTGAAATGCGGCGAGCCGCCCCAGTGCTCTAGGCACTGGTCTCCGGATACCCGTACTGTGGGTACGGGTCAACAATTGAACCCAAAACCTAACGGTCTGGGTGCTACAGTTGTCATCCTATTTGGATGCTCCTGATTAAGTATGACACAAGTATTTACATCAACTACCTCCAAATTATGGATCAAAATATTCGCGGATCGAGCATGTTGTGCTTCTGCATGTGCGAAATGGTATGTATCGTTAGCCAGCGCTTGAACGCTATCTAGTCGTTTATCGAACTCTATAAGGCGTTTCTCGACTGATTCTTGGATAATCTTGCTGTATTCGTCTAAAATCTTTTCGTGTGTTGATGAGTCCGCACATTGATCGATTTCAGCTGGACGTAGTTGTTTTTCGCGTTTAGATGTGACGCCGTCTTCCATGTGGTTTGAAGATCTTTTTCTGTTCGTATTGCTCGTATCTAAACGATATAATGTATATACGAGTGAGGGATAACCATTATGTTGCGCACTACCCATACATATACAAACATACAAATAATACGAATCTTAAGCTACCATGAATGCACTTCTAGTATCTGTAGTGAACATACGGTGCGTTAGAGTCAGGGGAACTTATTCCGGTAGGGTGTTGAGTGTACGAATCTTGCAATAATAGGGTTGATAAATCTATTAGAAAAACCCCTATCAAGAAGGGTGTGTTTAAATTTGGCAATGTCATTATAGAAGCAAGTACGTTCGCTGTTTATCCTCAGAAATCTAGTTAATTGTGCTAGTACAATACCCCGAAAAACTGAAATCGATAGATTGCTAGTGAAATGGGGATAATTATGTACTTTGAAGTTGAACTCAGTACGTTTATCGAACAAACTTATACTAGCTCTGCCTTTTAACAGTTTAATTTTAAGATCCAAAACATTAGCATTTTGATTATCTGTATTTACCTTACTTAATTCTAGTGAAGTAGGATAGATGTCATGATAGACCTCATCGAAGACGCCATCATCATTTATAACTGTTAGGTCATCGATGTATCGGAATACATTGCTCAAGGAGCTACAGATGTCCCTTCTGAACTTCATTTGTTTAAGTATGTAATTACGTTCATAGTTGTGTAGGTGTAGATTACTGATATAAGGCGCCGCATCTGTGCCCATGGGAATGCCAACGCGTTGTTTATATATCTCTTTTCCAAATGTGAAGTACGTGTTTTGGATAAGGGCCTCGAGCATGTTGAGTATTGTGTCCTGGTTAAGATAATAATTGTTCGGGTTGTTGTTTTTGTGGTATGTCCAAAAAGTAAAGTTCTTAGTGACACAGATCATTTTACTACTACTTTTATTAAAGGCCGTATGTAATAATTGTTTAAAATTGTTTATAATATCTTTATGTTCTAGTGTAGTGTACAGTGTTGTAAAGTCATAAGTGTATATGTTACAACAATTTTTTTGTTGACTAAGCTTCGTGATCCTATCAGTAATTGCCTTGTTATTATTTATGATCCAGAAAGGATCAATGCCGGAACTTTTCCTTATTGTATTACAATATGTTTGCATTCTTGTTTGTATTAGTTTAAGTGCCTTACAAAGCATTATGGACAGATTCTTGTTAATGGCCAATCTGCTACTGATAATAGTTCGAAATTTCAAAGGGTTTTTGTGTGCCTTTGGAATGAGTTGTATAAAAGGAAGTTCTGTATGTTCGTTATCTGGGGTGATGTTGAATTGTCTGTTGATTCTGTTTAAATGTTTGATGATGGCGTCTTTGTGTATATTAATCTTTTCATAAACCTTATTACCATTAATAGTGCTATTAAGTTCGTGGGAAATTTGTTCAATATAAAATTTTTTACAGATAAAGGAATAATTTTGGCTAGCTTTATCAGTTATAGTGATAACAAAACTTTTCTTCAGCTCATTAAGGCATATATTATTCCTTAGGTCAATAGATAACGGGTAATTGTTTGGGATGTGACGATTATCTCTATCATGTAGTGTCACGCTAATAAGGTTAGAACATTTGGTCCCCCATTCATCGATCAAAAAATGAGATAGGTTAGTTCTATCTTTAATGACTTTACAGTATTCTAAAATGTCTCTATGGAGACTGAAAAACAATTTATTAGTGTCAACATGTCCGTTAGCACGGTATCTAGGGCCCATTTCGAAAACCTTGAGTAGTTTTTTATCCTTAATGATGTTCAGGTCCCCACAAACAACATGATTAAAAAAGGTATCTTTAAAGTTAACATAATCACTACATCGGCAATGAAAATTGTTATTGTTGTCGTATTCCATAATCGTAGATTTATAATTCAGTATTTTGGAGCTGATGGGGCATTTATATTTAAATGAGACCTGAGGTCTTATGAACCTAGACCACTTCTCGTTTTTTAGTACTTCATCTGGCCAAACTTTAGAAAGCTGAGGTGAGTTGATAATCTTGTTAAGTCTTAAGGAGTCTATTCTTTTGTCAATAAAATTAATCACCAAAAATTGACGTCGTTTATTGACCCTATTGGTAGAAACCTTTTTACGTTCAAAATAATATTGGATCAAATCTAAAATGACTTCTCTGCAATAATTAGGGATCGCTAAATCGTTGTTAATCAAGGTCATGTTTAACATCGAAATATTAGGCCTGCTCATGCCTAAAACGGCATTTATAATGGACTTTTTAAAACTTTTACTAGACTTACAGATATTCTGTACGGTTTCTATACATTTTTGTGTATTAGGCCATTTATTTCTTAGTCTGCGACCCCTTCTAGGTCCCCTATTCCTTTTTTTCTTAGCTGAAAAACGTTCCACGTCATAGTTATTAACCATATTATAGAAACTGGACTTATCGTTATTTAGTTCTGAAAATTTATCGTTTAAACCATAGGGTAGTTTTGTTCTTAAGCGTCCGATCCAGAATGATTCCCTTGATCTTCTGTATTTGTCTATCTCATCTATAGCCACATTATGATCGTCCAATCGTTCGATAATCTGTAGTCTCAAATGTTGAATGTTGCAAATCCCATTGTTGAAGTGTTCGCTTAATGTCCTGCTGTGTTTTCTGTCCTTATTTATTATAGCGTTTCTATGTTCCCGTAATCTTTCTTTAACTTGTCGACCCGTTTCACCAACATATTGTATGTTACAGTTTTTACATGTAATCAAATACACCACATTTTTAGTGTAACAGTCTAGTGAAGTATGTTTGTTGGCATCGTACCGGTTTTTGCTATAATCTAATACAGCGAATTTCATAGTAGAGAAGGCCGAATGGAAATAGGGGCCTGGTTGGACAAAATTACATGTTATACAGTTTTTGCAGCATTGTTGAAAGTTGGCAGTATTCGGTAATGTTTGTCTATCCGTAGTCGTAACAGAAGTACCATAGGGTAATGGTGTAAAATCCGAGGAAGGCCGGAACTTGGGTCCACCGTTATAGCCTTCCATAATAACGGGAACCCTGTGCCCTGAGATTCTTAGCACCCCCTGACCATTAAAGGTCTGCAGGGGACTGGGGGCCATATGATTATTTGTGTGATTCATAATATAGATGGGATAATTTTTACATTTTGGGATCCCAACCCCAAAAAAACCATTATTCGGAATGGACCTAGCCTTAGGGAGTAAACCCTTACCCGCAAGGCAGCGGAAAGCTTAAGCAAGTAAAATATAGGTAGCCTGGAAAAGGAAAAACAGACTGAAAAATTATAATATTTGCACGTAAACCAACCAAGTCCCCCAATAAAAAATAGGTTAGGAAGTCCATAATTATAACCTATTTAAAGTTATAAAAGATATAAAGTAACTTGTGGGCCTAAATTCCATATTTTATAAATTAAATTGAAAGTACCCCGATGCAATGTACAGGTATTTATTATTTTTAAGTAGAACGTTGGTACCAGTGTATAATGTATATTAGGTAAGAGCTGAAAACCACTGGTAGGCGTAAAGACGCCAAGGTAGGAGAGCACGGAGGAGAGTAAGACACTCTCTAAAACTAGCCGAACCCTCATACCTTCCACAAATTAATGACCAGTATTTTTAATATACCTTCCATGGGGTCAGAATCCAGAGTAATTGTATTGTCTGTCGTATTGTTCGTCGTCTTGCTATAAAATCCATCGAACGGTGGCGAGGTGCGTTCCATATTATATATGAACCAGACTATAATAAAATTGTAAATCCATAAACTAGGATAATCTAAACTTACATGCCCGATTGATTCGAATTATACAAATTTAATTACACCTTAATTCTAGCAGTGTGAAGAATGTGTAGACTCACCAAATGCTATTCTCCACTTCCCTTGGGTCTTAATGCTGGAATTCTATGCCAATTGTGAGAAAAACGCCAATTTATGTGACCGGCATAATCCAAACGTGAAACTATGGGGTCTATTGTTTCCTTACATCGTGTCCGACAGTAGTTGGGATCTCGCTAAACGCGGCACTTCCGTAAAAGTATATGTATCTCACTTAATTGTCCTTAATTAAATATCATATATGTTGACTCTAATTGTATGAAGTATATAAGTTACAAAATGTATGAGGTGATAAAGGTTTTAACCCAGCTGGTTTATATCACCAAAGTGATGCAATAAATGCACGAAATATACGTGTGACTGTGTGTACATAATACCGGCTCTTAGCGATGACCGAAGACTGCTAAAAGTTAGAGAAAAGTATCTGACTGATCTGCATTTATCAACTCAATTTCTAGCTAAAAGCGCTTGACTGCTAAATTGTTATACTGAGTACTCGTATTGTGAACACCTAGACTATGTTCGATTACACTAGCATGAAAAAATATATAATCAAAATACAAAGTGGCGGATTTGTCCGAAGCATTGGGACGTGTCATATTAGCATGCCGTATCTAAACACTAGAAATAAAAGCGTAAACACTATCTCTGGTACCCATGAGGGTTTTGAAAAAATCCCCCAGGGATAAAAGAGGAGTGTTCTTTAGTTCTGATTTTGAAGATTAGGTGATCATCAGTAACAGGTTTACATACCGAGTAATTTTGACGAGTGCTAGTGAAAGATAGTCTCGATATGCATACCACACCAGATCGATTAGTTATATAAACGAATCTGGAACCTGTTATCCCGGGCGCCGTGGCTAGCTGTGGTAACACTTGCCTGAAGGCTATCACCAGACCCGGTTATTTTTTTTTGCACGTGAGGGCTGTACTTTTCTTCTCGGCATACTTGTGTACATCGAACTATCTATTTTGTTGTAACCGAATGTAAATTTTGTATGCCCATTGTTTTTCTTCCCGGCACGATATCTCGAAAGGCAATATTATGGCAGTGAATGATTTTGAACGAAAATGATAGTTTAAACGTGCCCGTTGTTTTAAATGATCTTTTACCCTTTAGTTTTTCTTAACGTGCTTTTTCACAATTCAAACAAATAACATACGCAAACGAATATAGATGGACCTGTGATATGGCTGGCTACTGCATTACTACGTAGGCTATTAGAAAATCCGAAGTGCACTCTTTACCCGGTAAAGCCCATAAATTCTAATGTCCCACTAACACCCGCTGTGTGACCCGAAGAAACTATAGGACAGAAGCCTGGGTATGATACGTAGCCCGTTATCATACAGAATATGAAGACCCACAATGACCTCCAAAAAATCCTAAGTGTGCCCATTAACGTAACATCCGCCATATCACCTGTACATTCATATAATAAGGTATACCCAACGAATACTGTATGGTACAAGAAAATAGCCTATAGGTCTACTAATAGTAGACCCGAAAAGTAACGCTGGCTATGGTACCGTAATAGTATCTGTGGCGAGAAAATAGAAAACTTGACCTGTACCGTTAAGTGGGGTTAAGCAATAAAATGTAACCGAATCCTATTGT
Organism: Trileptium ribeirensis; assembly: GCA_030248225.1. NCBI lineage: Eukaryota > Metazoa > Nematoda > Enoplea > Enoplida > Thoracostomopsidae > Trileptium > Trileptium ribeirensis. The sequence goes on from JASANE010027650.1 coordinate 45,300, forward strand.
CACCGAAATTACCAGAAAATATATATGGAGAAGCAAGAACTGACAAACCCATAGTCCTAGTCAGCAATCGAAACAATCACAAAATATAAGAAAATATAAAAAACCTATATATATGTGCGTAGACCGGTTTATGACCAGCGGATAACGTCAATTTCTGTGTAATGCGAGCATCTCTGGTACGGCTATCTATAAAAGTTAAGAGATAAATTACGATCTAATTTACGTATTAGCCGAATAGCCTATAATAGGTCCATGTCAAGCTAAAATTTGAAAAGAACAGGTCGTAATGTGCCAATGGTACCCGAAAAGGGTGCATAGCAGTAAAAAAATAGCCTGCTGTTATATACGAGATATGTATATATGTTCACGCGTACTCATATCGGTTTTTGACCAACGGATAATGGCAGTTACTATATACTGTGGGCATATTTGTCGCAACTGCTTCTCGCAGTTAAATCTTAAGAGATAATTTATAATTTTATTAACGTATCTGCATGCTAGTCCGTAATTAAGCCTTTTACAGGCGATAATTTAAAAGAATTCGTGGGCAGGTCGCGATATGCTGAATGCGTGAAGAAGGGTTAGCAATTAAACAACAACCTGCCGCAGTATGCAGGGTGACTCACAGCCATCATGCCCAAGCATTTGTTATACAAAAAATCCTAAGCATTATAATTCTTGACGTTGATGTGTGTTGGTATTGGACGTGTCCAAATAACTGGATGAAATTTGAAGTTTAAACTCGCCGTCATGTAGCCCGAACAATAATGTACCCGAGAACCACGGTCTGTGTATATGTAACCACTGCGAACATCTTGTGTCAATATACCCTTGAAAATCCTAAAAAAATTTTTTGGGTATGAAAAAGGACCACCATTTAGTAGCCCAGGTACTAGTGTGGAAACTGACAATTACCAAGCCACCCATTGTTAAAAGTGGAGCTGGCTACCGAATGTGCCACCCGGCAACCGAAGTACTTTAACCGTTCGAGTATTAACCTTCCCAGATAATATAGCCCAATATTTCTGTTATTGCTCATAGGAATGAAGAATGTGAATGTATGTTAATTGGACGAAAAGATAAAACATTAGATAAAACACAAATGATCCAACCATCGACCTTCCATGTTTACGTCCGATTACTTATCAAAGAATTTTCGAAGTTTGAATTCATTGTACCATTTGGGTGGAAATTTATTAATAACGAACGCTCTATTTTGATATATAATTAATTCCTGTCTCTCATTGACTTCGATGTCAACACCATTCTTTGCAAGTTCTCTTCTGCAGTATTGCAAGTATCCAATAATAGCCTGTTTCCTGGGTTCATTGTGAGCTGTTAACTTCACTGGACGTTGTCCATTTTTAACGCGATCAAGATTAAAACTACGTAAATGTTTACCATTGTGCAGTATCGACAACGCTACTTCCTTCCTGACGAACGCTACAACAATAGGTGCTGGTTGGGCTCTCGCTTTGATTCTGTGTACCGCCGAAAAATCTTGACTTAACAACGGTCGATCAATAACCTTTACCGCGATAATGTTGAGCAGCGATAAAACTTCATCCCGTATTTTACTGGAAGGCTCGAATTTTTCGGTGTCATTCTTTTGTACCTATAATATCTGTTTGTAAACCTGTATATCTTAATCTTAAGCATAACTAGGAAGTATTGACCGTAATGTAAGACTGCTAAGAGTTCCCAGCATGTACTAGTATTCTAAATTCCGGTATGCGTAAATCAAATTTATAAGACTTAACTGACCGGGGAGTAATTGCTATGGAGTAGTATTGCGTGTAAACCTGATGAGGCTAATAAGAAAAACAAGTATATGGCTGGGTGTCACAATAATCTAGGCTGTAAACATCTATCGTCCGCGTCCGAATCGGGCAACTGTGGGTTAAAAACATAAAACCGATAGTACGTATACTGCTTATGATATTGGTACAACATGCATCTAATTGAAGTAGGTGTTAGATGTCAGAAATGAAAAACCGTAACTAGAAATACCAAGTCCCGTATACCTTACTAAGCCATCGAACTTGGTTATAACCCGTACCTGATCTAAAACTCAAACAGTGAGTAAGCCGATAAACGATCTAACGTTGTACAGTAATTGAGGATCTACGTATTATCCAAAAATGAAATGTATGTTAATAGCTATAACCAGGTACAAAAGCCAAAAACCCAAATGACGTACATATGTTGAAGTATGTTTTACCATACAGTGCTGAAATGCGGCGAGCCGCCCCAGTGCTCTAGGCACTGGTCTCCGGATACCCGTACTGTGGGTACGGGTCAACAATTGAACCCAAAACCTAACGGTCTGGGTGCTACAGTTGTCATCCTATTTGGATGCTCCTGATTAAGTATGACACAAGTATTTACATCAACTACCTCCAAATTATGGATCAAAATATTCGCGGATCGAGCATGTTGTGCTTCTGCATGTGCGAAATGGTATGTATCGTTAGCCAGCGCTTGAACGCTATCTAGTCGTTTATCGAACTCTATAAGGCGTTTCTCGACTGATTCTTGGATAATCTTGCTGTATTCGTCTAAAATCTTTTCGTGTGTTGATGAGTCCGCACATTGATCGATTTCAGCTGGACGTAGTTGTTTTTCGCGTTTAGATGTGACGCCGTCTTCCATGTGGTTTGAAGATCTTTTTCTGTTCGTATTGCTCGTATCTAAACGATATAATGTATATACGAGTGAGGGATAACCATTATGTTGCGCACTACCCATACATATACAAACATACAAATAATACGAATCTTAAGCTACCATGAATGCACTTCTAGTATCTGTAGTGAACATACGGTGCGTTAGAGTCAGGGGAACTTATTCCGGTAGGGTGTTGAGTGTACGAATCTTGCAATAATAGGGTTGATAAATCTATTAGAAAAACCCCTATCAAGAAGGGTGTGTTTAAATTTGGCAATGTCATTATAGAAGCAAGTACGTTCGCTGTTTATCCTCAGAAATCTAGTTAATTGTGCTAGTACAATACCCCGAAAAACTGAAATCGATAGATTGCTAGTGAAATGGGGATAATTATGTACTTTGAAGTTGAACTCAGTACGTTTATCGAACAAACTTATACTAGCTCTGCCTTTTAACAGTTTAATTTTAAGATCCAAAACATTAGCATTTTGATTATCTGTATTTACCTTACTTAATTCTAGTGAAGTAGGATAGATGTCATGATAGACCTCATCGAAGACGCCATCATCATTTATAACTGTTAGGTCATCGATGTATCGGAATACATTGCTCAAGGAGCTACAGATGTCCCTTCTGAACTTCATTTGTTTAAGTATGTAATTACGTTCATAGTTGTGTAGGTGTAGATTACTGATATAAGGCGCCGCATCTGTGCCCATGGGAATGCCAACGCGTTGTTTATATATCTCTTTTCCAAATGTGAAGTACGTGTTTTGGATAAGGGCCTCGAGCATGTTGAGTATTGTGTCCTGGTTAAGATAATAATTGTTCGGGTTGTTGTTTTTGTGGTATGTCCAAAAAGTAAAGTTCTTAGTGACACAGATCATTTTACTACTACTTTTATTAAAGGCCGTATGTAATAATTGTTTAAAATTGTTTATAATATCTTTATGTTCTAGTGTAGTGTACAGTGTTGTAAAGTCATAAGTGTATATGTTACAACAATTTTTTTGTTGACTAAGCTTCGTGATCCTATCAGTAATTGCCTTGTTATTATTTATGATCCAGAAAGGATCAATGCCGGAACTTTTCCTTATTGTATTACAATATGTTTGCATTCTTGTATTCACCACAAGCCACCAAAACCAAAACAGAAAGAAACAAAACAAAACAAACACTTGTATTAGTTTAAGTGCCTTACAAAACCATTATGGACAGATTCTTGTTAATGGCCAATCTGCTACTGATAATAGTTCGAAATTTCAAAGGGTTTTTGTGTGCCTTTGGAATGAGTTGTATAAAAG
>JASANE010027651.1:0-15297 GCA_030248225.1 Trileptium ribeirensis
CGTAAAACCCTTGAAACCTCATGAAAAGGTTAAAGTAATAGAGTCAAGCATGACTCTGTATAGCAAAACCATTGTACTCAGCGCGCTTGATAACGTAATAGGCACTGATTGTAAGTTAAAAACAAGCAATAACACGGCGAAAGTAGAAAAATCGCTATTTCTGGCAAAGGGCCGACGAACCATATTCGGACAGACAGAGGCTTAGGGAGGTCTCGTAAGAGAGTCATGTTCTTCAAAGTTCTAGATCTCGAGAAGCTGATTCTGTTTCGTGATCTCCGTTCCAAGGCTATGTCGCGAGATATGGGCTGCGAAACACCGGCACACGTATGGCCAGATTTGGCAAAGAACCCTTGAAAAATCTATTTTTGTCATTTTGACCCGGAGGATGTGGTCGTAGCTGTTCGTGTTCAACTAAGGGGTATATCGTGTCACTTTTGCTGTGGAATGAAAAATTTATCGAAATCGGAGATTAGTTATGAATGACAGAAACAGGCAAAAAAGATTGTCATGGCTTTTCCTTATTGTCGTCAGTGAAAACACCGATCACTTCGCTCGCTCCCTTTCAATCAATAATATAAAGAAAATGTAAAGAATAGGACATTTTCTCCAGGCTAATATTAAGCCAAACTTCAAATTTTGTTAATTGTAAAGGAACGAGCGAGGTTTCAGTCAAATAGCATCCACTGAGAGAATACACTCAACGAGAGTTACAACTTTGTCATTTAACATTTTTTGTCAGAGGAGCCGTTTTCAAGGCATAAGTCAAAGTTTAAAAATGCCCATCGTCTCCTGAAAAGAATCGTTATCTTTTCAGAATTTTGACAATTGAAGTTACTTGCTTGAAAGATTAACTCATAAGGTTATTTAAACACGATATATAGTTGCGGCGTTTTAGACGAACAGTGGGTATGTTGATTAAGTCTATGAGATGGTTCAGGGGCTAAGTTTTGTAAATTGCAACACTGAAATAGTCCAATTTTGCAAGTTACTCATTCTAGGTGCACTATATTACAATCTAAAGTTTTACTATTATATGCGATTGCATAAACAAATTTAATAAATTAAGAACCTATATAGGGTTTGTATTATATATATTTGTTTGTTGTAGATTTGTGAAGAACCCGATGCTATATACGAAGAGGTTTCGGAAGCTGAATACTCGAAACGCGTTCATGAAAGAATCATCGACGATTTCATTGTAGATGACGGTATATATAATTTCCAGCTATGCGATTATACGCTTTGTTATACTTTTCAGCATAGTTAAGAGTCGTCTGTAGGTTATACTTTTATGTAAACCATGTTAAATATTCTTTGTGAATTTTGAAAAATTTATTTTCTGATTATTTAAAAATAAAGATTTTTTGAATGAAATCAGGTTAATAAATAAGGCATCCAGTGGACCTGGGACTTCAACGGATACGCGGGGGGAGTGGCAGTGGCATATACATTTTATGAGGGAATATTTTATCATTCTGGCTGCCCGTGAAAACTGACAGACACACCATATTGATTGAGCTACGTCATCTAAATCTTTAGCTCCTCAGGTTCACAGAGTTTGGTCATTTTTCTAATATATAATTAGATTAGTGATGAGTAAGGATATTCCAGTAGCCGGATACCGGAATATCGTATCCGGACATTATCCGCGACGTTGCTAAAATTCGTATATCCTAGCATTGTATTTCGTGGCCAGGTGCAAAATTTTACTATTAGAGAACGATAAACCTTTGACTCGAGAATGCTGAAGAGTCGCTGTTCACGGTTATGTTTTCATGTGACCTTCCGGAAAGATATTTTATTCTTATGTCTATATTTTGGTCGATATATTTTGGCTTTAGGCACGCAATTTTTGTGTTTACTATATTTGCCTTAATTCAAAGATACGAAGACACTTCATTTGGGCGTCTATGGTTACTGGTTAGTTAAAACTAAAAATAGTTCATTTTCAAAGCTGTATAGGGTGTGAGTGTTCTGGCTGTTCTTGACCATTATATGGGGGCCGTTGGGTAGTGGTGGCATGTTTAGATCTACATGTACCGGTCTACCAGAGGCAGGGTTTCTTTTCCATAAAAGTTGCTCGAGTTTTCTATGGTAGACGTTGTTGTCCCTTGGGTAGAGAGAAATTATACTGCACTTGTTTAGGGAAATATCGTGTTTGTATGAAACGTTCTGTTCAATCACAGCCTGCACCATAGTGACAGCAGCAGCTCAAAGCTACTATAGCTAATAGTGCGAGACAGCATTGTGAACTTTTGATTTGAGCTTAACAACTGTAACCGAAAAACTTGTCAAAATTTGACATTTTACGGACTTATGCTGTTTTTAGAGTTGCATATTTTTGATTTATGGATTATATATTTCTGAAATCGACCTTTCGTGTTATAGGTTGTCATTTGCAATAGTAGTTTAATTCAGAAAAAAACTTGCGTTGTTATCTCAACATGATCTATCGTGATTTTAGAGCACATTGGTCCTATTTTGGTCAGTTTAATGAATCAATTTTAATTTCGACTATCATAACAAAATGTTGCCAGACCTGAGTCTTTGCGTTAGAGTTGCCGAACCCGAGCCTTTGCGTTACAGTTGTGCTCGCTAACCACTGAGCTACGAAGTTGATATTGATTGGATTAATGGCCATCACAATGCGAGCGAATAGCAACACGCACTCAAACGAACGCTACACAACGAACTAATTTAATGCACTACGTTGTACTATATTAAGTTGCACCAGACCAGTATTATTAGAAGAACTGTCATATTGAATCACACTGAGGCTACAACCAAGTTTTTTCCACCCGTTATTTTTGATATTTGAATGTTCAGAATCAGTATCAAACAGGTATATTCTCTGGAGTGGGGTGTGTTCGGCGGACATGGGCGAGTGGGTGCAGGGAATGGCCGAGTGCGTATAGAACAGACCCGTGGCATCTCTGTAAATTTGGTTACAACGAATGTATTTATTTTATAGATGGGATGGGTTATGCGGACGACGGTCGTGAAATATTTGAGGAAGATTTTGAAGTAGTTCCGGTGTCCAGACGAGGTTTGTTTTGAAATGTGCTGTTTGGTGTTATTTTATGCCTTATTTGCGACTTATTCTACGTTGATAACATTGTATGTATATAAGGTAAATTTCAAATTTTGAATAAAGTGTTTTAAACTGGCCAAGTTATATTGAGCTACGGGTGCTGATATGCCGTTTTGCAGCAGCCAAAGCAATAGTTTTATAAGCACGCCAGCTTAGTTATGAGAATCGCGTGTGTGTCTGGCCTGTCCACAATGGGGGTGGGGGTCAACCCATTTTCCAAATCCCCATGTTCGTGAGATTTTCCCCATGTTCGTCCCCCCATTCAGCCGAAACCCCATGTTCAACTAATTCCAAAAATTTTTTGTCTGAAAATTTATGTTTTTGTTTGCAAATTGTTTTTTAAACGTTAATTAGCACTATTTATAGTGCTAAAATATCGTTTTTTAGCTTAAAATACATTTACAGTTGTAAAAATGCATGAAAATATGGAAATATGTAGTATATATTTTAGGCAAAAGTTATCCCCCCACTTTTAATTTTCCCCCAAGAATGGACATGGGGCCCCCGAAGATTCCCCCATTTTTCGGAGGGCTGTGGACAGGCCAGTATGTGTCATGCGTTTGAGATAGTTAATCTGAATCGATTGATGGTTCGGAAACGTCAAAAGTGGTGAGGTTCCTCGAAGCCGTAATATACGTATTTGCAATAGGGCACGATGGAACGGTTGATATTTGGGCTTGAACATATTCTGTGACCTTCGACATTTGAGGTCTTCGAATAAAATTTCGCCAGATGTACGTTTGATAGGAAACAAGCACTCCACATCGCAACAACTATGTAAATACGTAGTCAATTTTTCAGTATTTTCTTAATCTTAATAACGTTTCATAAAATATAGGCGTTTTCCATGTAATGGTAATTAAATATGGGAGCTAATTTATTACTAAATTTTGAAGGTTGAAGTTGAATTTTTTGTGCTATTCCAAGCGATTTCGCGGAAGCGTTCATGAAAATTTGGTTACATAAAGGTCTGGTCAGACATTGTAGTTTTAAACACATTTCGCGCATTTCTGCTGCAAAGACATTTTGTCTCGCAATAGCTGGTGTTGTTTTGTCCCAGAATTACAATTTATGAAAACATTCTGAGCAGTACATAACCAGAAATAAGTAAACTTCTCTGCTGGAAATATGTAACAGTGACGTTAATGTAAATGTGACGTCATAAACGGGACTGTCATATTGTTTATCAATTACTGTTCGCGAACAAGCTCCTTGTTAAAACAAAACCGACAGTTCTGTTCGCAACATTTTTGATATTCGCGAACAAAATGTAGCATTTTCTGACCGACAAGAAAATATTCAGTGCTGGAAATTTTTACAAAAAACAAAATAGGATGTCAGCGGGGTCATTTTAAGTTTAGTTGCGCATAAATTATGAAGGTAAATAAAATATCAGCTACCAACGTTCATTTTCGCTGCCTAAGTTACGTAGCTGATACAATGAAAACAAATTGTCAATTCCGAATACTCGGAATTGAGAACCTTAGCGACCCCGGCCCTTAACTCCGGAACTTTGAGAAACATTTCTCTTACAGAATTCTCCGGTCGTTACAATGAGGCCGGTCCCGTGGATATCCGATCAGGATCCGCGGACTTATTAAGGAATATATATGTATATACCTCGCAAAATTATATTGGATTAACTACCTTGACATTCGACACGTACACGAGTATATAAATGTTATCGTTGGAACTTAAGACCTGGAGCCTGCATAAGTCCATGATTAGATTCGCCCCGTTGAGCCCGACACGAAAGTATGCCTCTTACCCTGCAAAGAGTGACCCGAATCCACGCCTCATAAACTGTTTGTTTCACAAAATTTACGATGGGCTCGCTTGATAGCCCGGTTCTCTTTTTGTCTGAAAGTCGAAGTAAGATGTCAAAATACTTGGCTGGAGGAGCCGAGTCCGATTCCGATGTTCGTTTGGCACTTATGAGACAATTGAGGTAATGGAACATCTTTTTTCGCCTTTTTCCCATGTTTGTTTACTTAGCAGCGTCTTGCTTAGATGGAAGCTGATCCCAAATATATAAATATATATGTATCCACCTACATTTATACAAAATAAATACACGCAGTTTAGATATAAAATTTATACTTTTAGTAAACCAAGAAATAAGCTGATGTCGATCTTATATTAAATTCAGCTTTAAGTTTGTATTTGATGGATGCACATTGAAGTTCGTACACTATAGATTTAAGCCTCCTTAGATTTAGGTTAGTACTCTCTTGTGCAAACAAGGTCAAACCTGTAGTAGACATTTTATACTAACTTCATATAAAAGTTGGACCCGTTAGCTGGAGCTTGCTGTCAGACAGTAGAGGACCGTTTTGATAAGCTGTTAAATAAATAAGCTTATCATTATCAAGCTTCACAAGTTTATATTCAATTTATAAGCTAAAATTAGCTTAATATTAAATTTGTTCGTGTGAGTATATGGTCGTTTCTTAAGTAATTATATGTGAACCATTAGTTTTATATAAATTTAATTTAACAATTCAATTATAAACTAGTGTAAACCCCATGTAAAGTATAGAGTTTTGTACATCTGTAAGTACTGGAAAGTTTCAGTAACTTCAGTATAAACTAAAGGACGTGCTATGGATATTGTTAGGAGTTCATCTTGATATGTTGGTCTGATCAACATTGAGTTTATATTAAGGCTAGTATTATTTATAAACGGTGGCTTCGAAAGTAGGGCATTTAGTCGCAAAAGTGCTGACTAAGGACTTAACTTAACAGTTTGAGTTGTAACGACCCCATAAATCTGTAGTTGACGGCAGAATTTTCTTTGGAATGGGGCCGCTACGGGTTTACTATGGTAGTTCCCAAATGAAGAGCTTATTGGTTTAGAGCAGAAACTTCTGAGATCCGGTCTCAATTATTTTGCTTCTTATTGGTTAAGAGCTAGAAAATCAGTCAAGGTTAGTCGCCTCGACAAAATTAGTAAGTTCAGAGTTCGGATTTCGGCAGCACAGAGTTCGGTCAGTTTTACAGACCGGCTGTGATGCTATTCAGCATTACTTGTCACTTCGGAGTTCTTGCTTTAACTTTACACTTGGCTTTTTGTTTTGTGATTTTGCGAGTGGATGGACGAGCGATGGACGTTTGGACGAATGGATTCGAGTATGTAAGTGTGGACAGAGAGCCCTGTCGAACAGTCAAGCGTTACTGATGTTAGCTAATATAGGTTCGGAGATTAGTTGACTTATAATAGGACCGAAAGATGAGTCGATAACTTCTAGCGTTGAACATTTAGTGACTCTCTGTCCGCGCTTGATTTTACATGATAGCCTGGCCCGTCCTGGCTTGTCCCGCAAAAGCATAGCCATGATTAGACATCCCACGAGTTACCTTTCTAGCCGAAGTCATTCTGAGCCCCCCTCGGTCATTGAGTTAAGGCACAAATAATCGCGACACTCGCGTCTAGAACATTTTGCATGATTTCCTGAGCTGAGTTAGGTGCTGAAACATTCAAAATGAGCTGACCGAGGTTAAATAAAACTTTTCATAATTTATAATTAATGTGTCGAATGTACCAATCTTTAGCCAATGCCTCTTGATTTTGAGTGGTTAAACAATTTTCTTACGCAGGATTTAGGTGTTCGCGGAACAGGTTTTGCATACTTATCGTTATGAACCCGAAGAAAATCAAGGTACCTGTGGTAAAATTCTTTACAGGAATTTTGCTGAAATTCTGTTAAGATCTAGGTAAGGACACAAGTTTTTGAATCAAGTAGTAAATTTAATCGATCTTCGATCGGGTTTGCTCATTAGTCAGCTTGAGGGGGGACGCACTCTTTCTGAATAAAAATTGGACATAACTCAAAAACTACTGCAGGAATTTCGCTTAAACTTTACCTAATAGTTATAGCATCGCCTTTGCTTTTTCATTTAAGACCTTAGCGTCGACTGAACCCGATCGGGTTCGTCTACCCGGTGACCCAAAAGGGGTCCGCCCCCCACCTAAAAGTTTAATCGGTAATTAATCAAATTCCTTTCAGGAATTTTGGTGATTTTTATTTTACAAATAGAGACCTGTTAGGTCTTCCATTTGCGATTTTGAGCCCGGCAAAGACGTGGCCGTTCAAAAATTACAGAAAATTTGAACCCTAGTAGTGCAAAAACCAGCTTTTTGCACAAATTTTATAGATTTCGTTCACATATATTCAGCTTTATAGTTAGGTTTTGATTTAGCTTTACCATAGATTTTTGTCATATTTTTGAGATTCTCTCTCTCCTCTGTGTACATTTAGCGTTCATCAACGCAGCACGAAAGCTATCGGAGTTTCGAAACTCCGATACGCTGCCGCTGCGATGAAATTATCAAGTGTACCAGAGTTTATAAATTTGATAACAGTGGCAAAATTTTTTGCACACATATTTTAGCGATATCGTGAGGGGCGATGTCGGGTACATCGGGTCCCGGCCCGACGGATCAGTTTTTGAAAGGACCTGTAACCCGGCCCTAATAACTAGAAATTATAGGTCATACCCAGCCTTCGTGCAAAATTTCATTTTAAAGGCAGCCAAATTATTTAAAAATTCCAAATTTTAGGTTTACCGCAGCACTTGGACAGTTAGACTAGGTATCTCACTCGAGACCAAGCAATCGAGTAAATGAAGAGCGTAAACCGACGCAACTTTGGTATAACAAATTGTTACAGTTATCACGACCACCGGATTCAACGTTCACGGACCCGCTTTAATAATTAGGTATTGTCGGAAACCCTGGATAAATTTACTTGCAAATCGAGCTCTTCGCGAGAGCCGTTTTACTTCGAGTTCATGAAACTTTACGCACATTAAGACTCTAGTCGATAGCCCACAAGGCATCACCACTTATTGGTTCGTTCGCAAAGTGATTTTTAACCAGCTGGGTAGAATTTTAACCCTGCCTCCGTAACTAAACTTGATATAGATTCATGCAGTAGTGATTTATAGCTATACATATTACATAGTGTACCTTGATGGAAAGAATCGGCATTGAATATAACCGCATTGCGACGCCCTTGACAAACGGTTCGTCAGCTTAGGACGGTATCTCATTTCAAACTCGTACCATCGCTTCGCAGCGATGATGGGCGATTTAAAAAGGTATTAAAATGATTTGTACCTCGAGCAGTTGAGCTCGGACGATGCGAATTCAATAAGTAAGCCAAACATCTTATACAAATAGCTAAGAAATCAGCTAAGCACATTTAAGTGTTTTAACCCTCTAGAGCTCGTGGAAATTGAGGATAGCCCCAGAGCGGTTGATTGTTTCGGCAGTGGTCCACTCACGAGCTCAACCGTAGCACTTCTCATTTTCGAGTTAGGATTAATTAAGTACTTAAATCATAAACCTGAGAAATCACATGTAGACCGAACAAATAGATCAAGCATTTTTGACGACTTGTATATGGTGTTTCCGCACTTACCCGCCAAATATTGCGGTAGTGCAAACATCCTTGCTCGCGAAATTGGATGGTAAACTTTGTATATCGTACACTTGTGAACCATTAGACCCGCGACGATTATTAGGATCGATAAATCATTATCATAGGACAATTTACTCGAGCACCGAATCACGATTTTACGACCGTGTCGAGATAGTGAATCTAATGGTCGAGGCAACACCTCCAACCCTTCCATGGTAGTAAGACGAAGAATTAATTAGCAATTCTGCGATGGAACTAATACAATTGCAGTACATCTGATGACCGCCCAGCGTACCATTTTAAGACTTCGAGCACCCGAACCATCATTTATGACTATCTTTTAGGATTTTTCTTAACCATATATGGTTTCGTTAGTATTTTTCTTGAGAAATTAAAATATTTCTCCGCCGAGCGTGAGCGAAGGCTTAGAGCGATCCCCGGTCTAAGTTCAAAATTGGATGATTTAGCATTTCCCTGGATTCGGCTCGATCCAGCACCTTATCAAAATATGTGAAATTTCGCTGATAATGTGAAATATTTTCCCTATGGCTGATAAGTTAGTTTTATATACACGACAGTGTAAAGTTTTAGTAGAAAATTTTGTCCGTAGGAAATTCGGAAAAGTCTATACAGGACCTATACGCCGCTTAAGAAATATTTTACCCTGTCCGCTCCAAACTTAACTTGGTTTACGAGTGTAGACTGTACGACGGAAATTTACCGAATATCTGTAGGTCACAAATCAGTCCATATTTATATTCAATGATACAATTTTCGTACCTGGTTCGCCTAGTCAATCCTACTAGGCATATCTAGAGTCGTGACAAATTGGTTAAGAGCATATTGGTCCGCATTAAATAGCGCAAGAACATGGAAGGGTGTAATTTAGAGGCTGACCATCGGATAAGTTGGAGGCCGAGCAAATTTTGTAAAAGAGATTGTCAATCTTGGATTTTGTTCAAAACTTCTCTGTGCTGTTGTATGTGCGTACATACGTACTCCCGGTTGTATAATTAACCGAGAGAGACTGTTATTCTTAGAAATACAGAACCCCGATCATAGAGCGGTGGCGCAGTGTCACCGAGAAAACTTTTATTGTTCGCTTTTATGGACAACCGTATTATCTTGTTACGTATACAAAGTTCATAGAAAATATTTGTATCCGCGGTCATAGTTGTTCATACGTATGCGTGAGAGGAAAATGTTGCGTCGTACCAATAATTAGATCTTAGACCTCGATCATCTACCTGTATGCCGATATGTAGGACTTTTCCTGAATATGTACTAATGTCAATTCTTTAATTATACCCTTGCTAATTTATTGTAATCTACTGTGCTATGTCTTGTTTTTCTACCAATCCGTATCATGTATCATAGCCGTTGATTATAAACTGTAAAGTAGGATGAGCAAAATCAGACCTATAATCCTGCGATGTACGTTTAGTCCCCCCGCACCCAGTTTTATATTTGTTTTGCCGATAACTGAAGAATGTCGGTCGCGTCGTGTTCTTGAATATGCACTAATGTCAATTCTTTAATTATACCCTTGCTAATTTGTTGTAATCTACTGTACTATGTCTTGTTTTTGTACTAATTCGTATCATGTATCATAGCCGTTGATTATAAACTGTAAAGTAGGATGAGCAAAATCAGACCTATAATCCTGCGATGTACGTTTAGTCCCCCCGCACCCAGTTTTATATTTGTTTTGCCGATAACTGAAGAATGTCGGTCGCGTCGTGTTGTACTTTTCGTTATAACTACCCGCTTAGAGTAAGGTAAGTGTAGCCATCGTTGGAAAAGCTGAATTCACGCCGTGATTTATACAGCTTGACAGTTCCTTGAAAAAGGCGATGACTCCGACACGTATGATTATCCTACGATTGCCCGACCCATAGTGGCAGCGTACGTATTGTTGTACCGTTTGTATTACCTCTTCTGATGTACCTTTTTTGTACGTATACGATTTTGGATTATCAATAAATCCTAAAAAACAAAACCTACGGTGTTATCGTGTTTCGATGGCCAATGCAGCGATACGTATTAAAGGGGTTTGAAATGGTCGCCCCGATCGACGACCCACGTTCAGGCTTGACGGACAGAAATGGCAAGCCTTAGCGTGACTCGCCGATTCATTGAGTGCGAACGAGTACGACTCGTGTGATATGAAAATATGACCGCAAAATTTCGCTGAACGTCAAGACGAACAGGAACAAGCAATCCGACGTTAAACGTCTAGGGATTTGTCGGACCCTAGTGGGGGCCACTAGCTATTAAAATAAACGTTCAGAAAGGATCACAATCAAAACTTATTAACACTTCCAGGTGGAACGACGAAAGAGAATAGCCGTCTGGTCTTTTTGGCCTGTCAGCAGGTAACAGAGCCAACCTCCCTGGGGACCTCAAAGGTAGTACTACGTAGACTAAGTGCACAACTCGTCCGGCAGGTTCAGAACACATACTGTGACGCGCTCTTGTGGCTTGCTAAGCTCCGTACCTTCATGGCGCTGACCCCAAAAGAAAAATGAACCCAATAGGTACGCCCTCGAGGTTACGACTGCCGGTTTCGTATGGGCATTGCGTTTTGGAACTACGCAGTGCAGCAGCGTAACGTCGATCTGATACATATGTGATTAAATACATTAATTTAAGGAAAGAATGACAAAGAAAATAAATCTGACGATAAAAAAAGTTCAAAGAACATAAAATCTTTCTGCGTTGCAAAAGCTAAGCCGAAAGCTCAGGAGGTGAGTAAATTATGAAACTGAATTTTATGATTACGTTTAGTCATGTAAAATATTTGTCAGTCATCAAGTTGTTTCCCGTGAGGGCTTCTGGAGTAGGGGAAGGGGGGTCGGCCGAATCTTATTTGATCTAATGCTACCTTATCAATAGTCTCCTCTTAAATGCGACCGCTTTTCTTCTGAGCCAATTCCAGTCCCGAGATTTTTGATTATGTCAAAGTTATCCTCTGAAATGAATGCATGTTTTATCATTCTACGCCCAAAGCTAAAACTAAATCAAAGTTCAACCTGGGCTCACAATTAAATTTTACACATTTGTCCACATGCCAGGTTTTCTACTGCCGTTGTTATATTGTGAACGTGGCATGATTCGAGATTTTATGGTCGAAAACGAAAAATACACTGATGACACTGCAAATTTGATATTAACAAGTAATTTTGACACTAAATTATCAAAAATACAGTTCCGCAGTGACTGTTTAAGGTTTCGTAAAATCTGTTTTCCACTATGTGAAAGGCCCATATTGAATGAACTAAAAATTTCAAAATTTTGTTACCTGCGATGCTATCTGTGGGACAGCGCGGTACCCTTGTGTGGTTTTATTTTTTACGCAGTTTAGGAGTTTACATTAAGAATATCAATTTGTAACACACATTTGGCGTTAGAGAGTTCATCGCTAGTTACCAATAACAAATTTTCTGCAGCTTGGTATCAGAGGCGTAGTAGTTCACCTAATGTTGTTAGGTAGCGGACTGGATAATTAGTGTTTAAGTAGCAGACAACTGCAGTTGATGTTCTCGGGGTTAGTTAAAATGCAGTTCGATCTGATATGGAGTAGCAAATTAAATTAAATCGATATAAAGTTGTTATCTAACTGAAAATCTAAATCAAGACAAGTCAAGTAGAAACAAACCATTCCCAATTCAGAATATTAAAATATATTTCGAATAAAGATGTTTTAAAATGACAAACTTTCTTAAATTACCAGCTCTGAAGGGGTTTGCTTAAACGTTGTGATTGCCTGCTAGTATTTTAACGTCATTTATGCTAACAGCATTCTATCCAACCAGAAGACACTGAACACAATCCACAATACGATGCTACCGGCGGAATTTGATTGAGCGGAGCTCGGCGAAGCCGAGCGAAGCGTTTTATTTTCTGTCTGGGAGCAAAAAGGTCGATGTCCCTCCGTTCGGTCCGACGGATCTCAAGAACCACTGAACCGATTTTAAAGAACTTTATTTTGTTTGAAAGCCTATTATGTCAGAGTGTGCACCTGATATTTGGGATTAAAATTTTGAGTGGTTAATTAGTAATTAGCTAATTAGTTAAGCTGATGCAGCTAAAATAGAGAATTTTGCTATATTTGTGTTATTTATTGAAATAGAATCGTTTCGATCAAACCATTATATATATAGGGTTTTTGGGTCGAAGAATTCAAATATAATATTTTTACCAATGATAAAGCCCTATGCAATGTAGTTATTTGAAGAACATAAAATTGATTACATTCGTAATGCCACAGCCAAAGCTCCGCTCACAAATGTAGTTCCACTACCGACTAGTTTAAACTGCATTTTGGTGCCAAATAACTTTGGACCAGTTCCACTCGGAAATTCTAAGCTACTAATTTTAATGAAGCCTATCAGTGATTGAATTTACCTCATATCAAAATGATTGGCTTTAGGCTAATGTTTAGTTTTGCCTGAAATGCAGTATTGTTAGAGATGTTAGAAAAATGTTAGTAATTCCACATTTAAATATTATTGCCGATATTGAACATAATGTTTTTATATCCTTATATATGTCATAAGTCCGGTTAGCCGGTGCGGAGGGGCAGGGTCGGCGTCGGCTTCAGTCAGCCGGTGGGGTGGGGAGTATGGTACCGGGTTAGAATGTTGACATTTTTAGAAGTTCCTTATTTTACCTAATTTCGTCTGTTTTGCAAATATTCCCCAGTTTTGAACGGAGGAAATTCATAAAAAGGAACTCTAAAAAATGGTACATTCTGACCCGGTCCCGTCCCGCCCCGCGCTGACTGAAGCGACCCTGCCCCTCCGGCCTAACAAAACTATGACATATATAAATATATAAAAACATTTTATGTTCAATATCGGCAATAATGTTAAAATGTGGAATTACTAACATTTTTTCTAACATCTCTACAACGATACTGCATTTCAGGCAAAAGTTTAAAAATTAAGTTTAGCCTAAAGCAAACATTTTGATATGAGGTAGAGATCAATCACTGATAGGCTTCATTAAAAATTAGTAGTTTCCAGTGAAAACTGGTCCAAAAGTTATTTGGGCACCAAAAAATGCAGTTTAAACTAGTCGGTAGTCAAAAGCTTCTTGGCGGAGACTTTTGGGTGTGGCATTACGAATGTAATCAATTTTTATGTTCTTCGAATAGCTACATACATAGCTTTTATCATTGGTAAAAATATATATTTGAGAAAAAGTGGTTTAGATCGAAACAATTTATTTCCAAATCCAAATAGGCACAAATATATTAGCAAAATTCTCTATTTTAGCTGCATCGGCTTAACTTTGGTACAAGCTAAATTACTAACCACTCCAAATTTTTAATCCCAAAGTCTCGGGTGCCACACTCTGAGCATAATAGGCTTTTTTAGAACAAAAATAAAGTTCTTAGAAATCGGTTCAGTGGTTACTGTAGTCGGGACCCAAAACGGGAGGGACATCGACCTTTTTGGCAAAATTTTCGCTCGGCTCCGCCCCGAGCTCCGCTCAAATTTGCCACTAGGCTTTTGCGTATTGTGGATTGTGTTCCAGTATTCTTATCATTTGGATAAAATGTGTGTTTAGCCATGAATGACGTTAAAAATTTTTGCTCCGCAGGTCACAACGTTTTAGGAAATTTCCCTTACAGAGCTCATTAAAAAGTTTGTCATTAAATATTTTTATTGGAAATATTTAATATTCTGAATTGGGAAAAATGTTTCTTACTGACTTGTATTGATTTGGGTTTTAATTTAAATAACAACTTTATATCGATTAATTTAATTTTGTACTCGTGTGGGATGGAAATTGCATTTTTGAGCCCCGAGATCAACTCGGTGTTCTGCTACTTAAACACTAGTTATCCAGTCCGCTACCCTGACGACATTAGGTGAACTACTACGCCTCTAATACCAAGCTGCAGAAAATTTGTTTATCATTGACTAGCAATGAACTCTCTAACGCCAAATAGTGTACAAATTAGTTTTCTTTAAATCGAACTGCTAAACTGCATTAAAAAATAAAACTTCACACAAGGGTACCGCGCTGTCCCACAGAGAGATGCACATCACAGGTAAGACTGAAATTTTCGTTATTCAATATGGGGCCTTTCACATGGTGGAAAAAATTTTACGATATTTTAAACAGTCACTGCGGAACTGTATTTTTGATAATTTAGTGTCAAAATTACTTGTTAATATCAAATTTGCAGCGTCCCGTAATATGTATTTTTTCGTTTTCCGACCGTTAAAATCTCCGAAATAGTGCACATTTCACAACGGCAGTAGAGACCTGACATGTGGACAAATGTGTAAAATTTAATTGTGAGCCCGGTTGAATTTTGATTTAGTTTTAGCTTTGGGCGTAGAATGAAGCGTGCCGTCATTTCCGATAACTTGACGTGAGTGGAGATCTCGGGACTGGAATTGGCTCGGAGGAAAAAGCGGTCGGCGTTGAGGAGACTATTGGAGTGAGTTGCAGCATTAAATCGAATAAGATTCGCCGGAGCCCCTTCCTACTGCAGAACCCTCACGGGAAAACATTTGATGACTGACAAATATTACATGACTAAACGTAATCATAAAAATTCAGTTTTCACCTCCTGAGCTTTCGGCTTAGGCTTTTCAACGCAGAAGGAGAGTTTTATGTTCTTTGAATTTATTTTCTTTTGTCATTCTTTCCTTAAATTAATGTATTTAATTCGCATATGTATCAGATCAAAAAAACGTACGCTGCTGCACTGCGTAGTTTCCAAAACACAATCCGTTCGAAACCGGCAGTCGTAACCTACAAAAA
>JASANE010027653.1:0-40801 GCA_030248225.1 Trileptium ribeirensis
AATCCTACCTCGACTCAGGGAATCATGTAAAATTATTCGGCGCGAGTGTCGCGCTTATTTGTGTCCTAACTCTGTGACCGAGGGAGGTCCAGTACGACTTTGGCCACCGAATTACTATGTCTGAGTCCTCGAGTCGGCGGGACAAGCTAGGACGGACAGGGCTATCATGTAAACGGCAGTGTGGACTGGGAGGCCGTGGAGACCTAGGCTAAAAGTTGATCAATGCGAACTATTCACTCGTACCCTAACTATCCTCAGGACTAATCCTATCTCATATCGGTACTGTTACATGGCTAACCTACACCTCCCCGTCCACACTTACATCTTTGTATCCTTTGACTCGGCGTCCATCGCGGGTGTCCGTCCAACCATAGAAGTAACCAACGAAAACCATATAAAAAGAAAAACACTTGAATCCGTCGTAATAATGAAAGCGACAGAGCCGGTCTGCAAAACGACCGAACTCTGCGCTGCCGCAGTCGTACTGAACTCTGCAGAGTCTTTGCGACTCTGCTTTTATACTAAAATTTGAAATTTTAAATTTTGAATTATTTGGGCCGTTGGAGTGCTTATTCAGCACTTTTCTTCGATTTTCTGACCCAATCTTACCCAATTAAGTCAACATTGTTATCGGCCGAATTCCGATCATATTTTCGGAAATTTCGGACCGATTTTCTTATAAAATCTTATTTAATAAATATAATTTACGACTTTATTTACTCCGAACTTATATCAAATTCCTTTAAATCAAACTAAAGCTTTCTAGAGACTTCTGTACAAAGTGAATCTAAATTATAAAATGAACTATACCGTACATATTAAGCCTGTATGGAATTGCAGTATATTAATGTGAGCTGTATATAGTTTATGACCCTTTAGTATTAACTTCCTATTAAGCTTTTCGACGTCTACCACACAATCTTCTAGAAGCTGCTGTGTGTAGCGACTCTTCATAACTGTGTGCTACCAAGGTCACGTCTATTTGATTGATGTCGCCGATACTTCGTCTGGGCAGCTACGAATTAAACTACGAAATTAACATCAAGTTTATATTAATACTACATCCCATAGCCAACTGATAAGAGCCTTATAAACCTCAATACTAATTTTCTACAAATTTAGAATCAAGCTTAAAGATGTCCTCTTTTGTGCTTGCGTTGTTGACCCAGCAGATGGTAAAAAGCTGCTACTACTACTAGCAAATTGGGGCGGCTAGCGTAAACAAAAGTTCCAGCGTACGTGCCGGTAGACTGCTAGTATAATATCAAGTTAATAAGAAACTTCGTAAAGCCTTATATAAATTTTATATTAAATATACATATTTACTCATATATGTATACATTTATATATTTCGAGTCGCTTGTTTGGTTAACGGAAGCTAATCCATTATTAACGGGAAACAACGCTCAGCTTATATAAAGTCCGTAAACAGTTATACGTGAATGCTCGGAAACAGTGCTGAAAGAAAAGAACGTGCTTAAGTAAACAAGAGAAAAGAAGGAAAGAAAGGCGAGGGCAGGGGTAAAAAGAGGGTGGGGGTTCCTGAGGAATGGCCGGAGTGCCAAAACACAGCCGGATTCGGACTCAGCTAGTCCGTCCGAATAAGATGATATGTAACAGGACCGTATTCGGTCTTCTGGGGGGAAGATAGACTCCTGGGGGAGGGTCCATGTCGAATTTTTCTCCGGGTAGGGTATTTAAACGGTTCCCCTGAGTTCGGGGAGCACTTTTCTGGGGAGTTCTATACATTTTTGGGTTCGTCCCGACACGGGGAATCCAATGAGGGGCGACACGCCGGTCGGGGCGTTATTTGAAAATCTTCTTATGGGGTACCCAAAAGTGGGCGCATCTAGACCCGTCCGGGCTCAAATGAAAGCCTCGGGTCTGGGGGTTCT
This sequence comes from Trileptium ribeirensis, assembly GCA_030248225.1. NCBI lineage: Eukaryota > Metazoa > Nematoda > Enoplea > Enoplida > Thoracostomopsidae > Trileptium > Trileptium ribeirensis. The sequence goes on from JASANE010027653.1 coordinate 1,896, forward strand.
AACGATACCACTCACACGGTTTTCTGTCCATAATTCGCCGAATTATTTGGTTAAATGCATTTTACCAGCTTACTTATATACTAATTTGTCCCTAAGTCCGTGGATCCGGGTCGGATTTCCACGAAACCGGTCTCATTAGGTAGACCGTAAAATTTACTATAATAAATGTTAAGGGCTAACTTTTGAAATTCCCAACGGTTCCGGAGTTATGGACCGGAGCCGGTATTTTCGGCTTCTAAATTTCATAAATTTTCACAATTCTTACTTGTGTTGCTTATCTCAGTGAATTATCCAGTGACAATGGTAACATTGAACGCTGGGAAATTTGATATTTTTGATTTATCCTTATACTTTTCAGAAAATTTACTCGGTTGCTGTTCGCTTTCGAGCGGACAGCCGCATTTTTTGTAGTCCTCATTCGTGAGGACGGTCGTGACGGGTGTCCGTCACGGCCAGTAATTCTTATAAAAATTTGCAACTCGTTTTGAGGTCCTACCGCTCGGGGTAGGGCAATTCCTACGTAGTCTCTTATTCCGGGTTTAGCGGGGAGTCGTACCGTCCTAAAATTCCTACGAAATCGCGTATGGCAAGGGCTCGCCATACGCACTATCTATACCTGCAAAAAGCTCAGTTCGCGTGCGCAAAAAATCCTAAAATTCCTTCTAAAACATGTCAAAGACGTTACACTCCTCTGATCATATTCCCAGCCTAAAATTATGAAGATACACAACAAAGTATGACAATCAGAGCATATAAATCATGGTCGAACGCAGGCGCTTTTATGGCCTGTTCGACCCAATAAAACGATACAATCATAACACAATATTGGCATGATACGGTATACGACAATAACAATGGCGGCGCTTTTACGGCCGCAGGCAATAACAATAGATGGTATGAACAGAGTATAATAATTAATTAACAATTTATATCCCAATTAAATTGTCGAAACTTGTACCTGAAAACATGTATGGACAACAATATCAATTCCACGGCACACAGTTATATCATACGGTCATGGTAACATATCGAAAATGTGCCTTTATGGCCATCAAACGAATAACAATAACGATGATAAGGGTACATAATTCAACTATACATACAGGGTGCCTTTATGGCCAATAGAAAATGATGCAAATACTAATATATATGTACCAAAGCGTGCCATTGGGGCACTATAACCAATATGTACATAGCTGAATATAGACATCTGCACAAACGATTACGATTCTTCAGCAATTATTACTTTCCTGAAAGGGCAACGGTAATACCCATCTTGATCAAAACAGGTCGGCGGTGCAGGCCGAAATACTAATCATTCACATGGCGGGACTATTTAGATCTGGTTACTCCGTTCGCTTATATATATATATAGATGGTAGGATTGAATTTGTTCCAATTACATACGTATATACTTTGATTTTAGTTCTGTTTCACTTTTCTACGTATATATCCGATGATTTCTGATTTATCGTAATTATACTTACATAACCGTATTGATCTTGCGAGTTATTTCGATTGCTAATTTACGTATATACTGCGGTTCAGGATTTGTGCCAGTTAGGCGATCTTCTATGAGGTGACAACAGGGTTTTACGGTCGATGGGTGTATATAAAGAACTCAATATATATATTCGCTTGTGATTAATTGATTCTGCTCACTTAACTGTACGTATTGTAAGGCGAGGGTGGGTTCCGTACCCTTTTGGGCTGTTCCTGTCAAGTGTTCAGGTTGGGGAGAAACTGGTGACTGAATTCGGAAAAGTTGGCCACTATACACGTGGTCATGATTATTGGGGAACTTGATTAAAAGTTGACCATTACGCTATGGTCGGGATTTTTAGTACGCGGAAAAATGTTGTCCATTACACTGTGGACGGGATTTTTTGTATTCGGAAAAAATGTTGTCCATTATACTGTGGACGGGATTTTTTGGTACTCGAAAAAATGTTGTCCATTATATTGTGGACAGAATTATTGGTGGTCGAAAAATGTTGACCATGGCACTGTGGTCAGATTTATTTTTTATTCGAAAAAATGTTAACCATTGGGTGTGGTCAGATTTATTTTAAATGTTGGCCATTATCGTGTGGTCAGGATTTTCGTAAATGTTGACCATAGCTGTGTGGTCAAGATTATGGGTTTTCGCTAAAAGTCTGCCATTAGGCTGTGGTCAGGATTATCCACCTCGTAACGATCCGTAAGGATCTGTTACACAATAAAATCGCGGTTAATCCCATATCGACTACTACAACCTGAGTGCTATGTTCATATCTTAGAGTCCAACTTAAAAGAAAATTGCACAGTAACTACCACAACAAATCATAAATTCGGCCCAATTTACTCAATAATTCAAAAATTTCTGGGCTCCCGGAAGAGCAGTGGACAGAGTTGGAGCGATCTATACTTAGCCACCTGTAATCTCTGCCGCGCTTAAGCGCCACCCTTTCAGTAATGAACCTCCAATACCGACATTTTTCGATCGAAAAATAAAAATGTAGAGCTAATAAAGAAAATTCGATAATGACAAAAAACATAATGTCGACGTAAAAACGCATACAATGAACCGCTGAGCGGCTGCCCAGAATTTCGGTTATGGAACGCCGGAAAATATGGAAATATATAGTATATCGACTTTGATATTTCCCCGAAAATAAACATGGCGCCTCCACTTTGGGGGAAATTATGAACAGCCTAGAGGTATACTGCTGTAATGAAAAAATTTCAAAATATACCAACTTGAACGCTGCCGATTAGCAACAGGTGTCCTAATTTCGCTGCACAGATCTTACAAAAATAATACAAGTGTTCTATACCACCCGCTATGATACTCTGCACTGTTTAAACCATACGACTTATTTTGAAAAGACGATTTCTTGACTTCCAGCCGTAATTTAAATAATAATATTGTACCTGTTATGAAACGGACCAGTTTCAAGCACCGTTCCTACACTTTTCTTAATGCGTAAGTAAACTTTAGGCAAATACACCAGAGTTGCTCTTTCTTTAGCAAATGAATTTACACTGTAAAAAAGGGTGACCGCGAACTAGCAATGTTTGTGATGTACGCGGATACCAATGTCGCTGCAGTAAAACGTAGGTGCTATTTGCAGTCACAACATTGAGAAGTAGAAATTCAATTCACTATACAACGCAGTCACAAATGAGCTAATTGATGGCTTTCGTTTACCTTTAAAAAGCGATTGTACAGCTGGTCTGATTAGATGTGCACTCTTAAACATTAGCATTATATGTCATACATATATGTGCACAAGCAGGTAATAACCGGAACCAGCATCCGGAATCGTCCATTTAAACCTGATCCGGAACCAGGTCTTCGAGACTTATGAAGGGAGAAACGAAGGCACAGTGGATTCAAAATGTATTAAAAATAACTTTTACATTAAGCTTAATGTATTGCGACGACATTATTGTTTCTCTATAACTTTGAAGAGATTGAGAAAGCTAATAATGTTTATTTGTAGATCAATATGTTGGTTTTTGGACACCCAAAGCAAAAAATGCCTTCCACCATAATATAGTCTTGCTTAAATAGTGTCAAACTGACCGAGCTTGTAAGTAAGCATGCTTGCATGGGACGTAGACTAAACACGTTCGTTCTGTCTGCAATCGCCCCCCTTTACTACTCATACGTTTGTTGCATGTTATTCTGCAGGAAACTTAAAACTATTGATTTATATGGTTCCAATACAAAACCAAAGGAAGGTATACTATAATTTTCTGGTCAGTGACATTGTTTAGGCTAGCGTTGGGCAACCACTGCCCGTCAGGTAGACGATAATGATGATAACTTACTGATCAGAATGCAATAAATGAGATAAACTGTTATACTGCTCGCACAGTTTCAAAAAATACAGCTCATTGCCAAGAACTCAGTTTCTGTTGCACATGTTACTTTACTTCAATACAGACTGATTTACAAAGTTTACAAACGCACTGGATAATGCTTGACGCAACTTATACTAGCCAAGTCTACAGCTAAGTACTTTTAAATTATCCATACTCTGTTACCAAATTGGACTGGTTTGATTCTAACATTTAGTTGCGACAGTTCATACATTTGTAAAGTATGGATATCAAAACAATTTTGTATGAAATTTGATAAAGTGGTTTTCTGAATTTTAGATACGCTTGTACAAAAAATACAACTGTAGCTGATTGAAATGTATCACTTTATAGTATGAAATATACAACAGAACGTAAGAATCTTCACATATATTTGTATCATATACCATACATGCATTGTATTGTATAAAACGCAACATATAAAATGTATGATTTTTTATATTTATTTGTATGAGATTAAATATATTTAAAGCATGAATTTTCATACATTTTTGTATTAAATATTATATCTCTAATGTGCGAATTTTTATAAATATTTGTATGAAATAAAAATAAGATAGACCTAACGCATGAATGTTTGTACTTAACTGCTATTTTTGTACTAGTTTTCAATTTTATGATATATTTGCTTTATATGGCTTCAAAAAATTATGTGTTACAAAACATACATTTATTATTTGAAATTTCATATTAATTATCTGCAAATAATCATACATTTTTGTATGCGATTTCATGCAAATTATGTGCGATTTATCATACATATATTGTATGTAATTTCACACAAAGGAATGTGTAACAAGTCATACACTTATGTGTAAATTCAAAACAAAGGATAATGTAAATCACCATACATATTCTATGTTGCAATCCAAACAAATTATGTACAATGTGTCATACATTTATTGTGGGCAATTTCTTACAATTTACGTTGAGATAATCATATAATGTATAAAGTGGTACACAATTCATGTAGGATTGGTTCGCCATACAATTACCCGTATTTGTGTTAATTTTTATAGAAATTGTAGCGAAATAATATCACGCAATAATTGTATGAAATTATCATCATACAAATTTTAAGAGTATCATTTGATATACAATAAATATTGAATTTCTGAAAATGGGAGCCTACGCAAATTGCATTAGTACATCAAGATTATCAAATCAACATTAGTACTTGTTCCAGATCTCTAAACTGAAAGTACCAATTATTACCGAGTTGGAAATACCCGTTTCTGCCAGATACGGTTCAAAGTTTTGACAAAAGAATAACTATGACGTACGCATCAAAAGTTTATTCAAGAACAAACTAAAACTGACTTATTCATTAGCTGCTTGTTTTGGCAGGGGCCATAAATTGCGGCTCCCCTGGTTCGAACCTAGGGGAGCGGATTTTTCCAGGGTGGCATGAAATGGCCTGGGTTAAATCAAGTGACGCTCACAGTTTCGAAATTTAAGATTTTTGACTAAAATTGTCAATAAGTGACTTTAGAAACGGTGCAAAAATGAAATTTTCAATTATTTTTACATAAATTAAATCTATTTTTACTCCAGAGAGGGATTTTTGTAAAAATTCTGTCAACTGCTTTTACCACGGGGAGAAACCAAAAATTCTGCCAGAAGGCGGGGTAAGCTTTTGCTAAACAACAGCAGGCGGGAGTGCCAGAGCCGCCTTAGCACTTTGGAAAAGCCAGTAAATTAATAAAATATATCATACATTTTTAAATTCCAGCAAAATACAAGGATCTCCGCTGAAGTAACCGTAAGAGTTGGATGACCTGCAACTTGTACCCAAGCGCTTTGTGTCAAAGCAGTTACTGTTTGGTGATCGATTGGAGCAGCGAGCACGGTACGCTGAAAGTAAACGTAACCAAATACTAGTTAGTAGCTTGTCCTATCGCCAAAGCGTGAATTATCAATGTTTAGTATGATATTTAGAGGCGTGCATAGCTATGTACGTCTCTAAAAAGCTGAGGATATATACCCGTCTGTAGCGTAATTAGACTCAGAATGTGCAACTTCGCGGACGATGAATTGTTCTGCAAATGAGAACAATAACACCCATATAGCGTGCTTGGTTGCGTAAATACTGTCGTTTTCGTGTACTCTGGGTTTCATTGGTCCGTTGAGAACCCCATTTTGATCCAATTCTGCAGCGTGAACAACGACAATAGCCGCTCAACATTTGCACCGTATAGAGAATGAATTACTCTGCAACTATAGTGGTTCCGGAGATATTTCTATTTTCGTGTATTCTGGGTCTAGTGGCGCCATTAAAACAAATTTTAACCCAACCATGCAGCGTAAATAATGATAATAGCTACATGTGTGGTGTGCTACATAGAGTGAATTTCTTTACAAAATGATACCAATAATACCCCCATAACTCAAACTGTTACGAAGATATAGCCATTTTCATGTAATTTGGATCTCGTGATCCAGTTGAAATAGCTTTTGACCCATATTCTCCATAGTAAAACAATCTTTTTGTACCAAAGTATTATATACAGTCTTACAGAAAAGTGTTGCTCTACAAAATGAGCTAATTTTGGGCAGATATCTGCACCAGTTGTGCTGTAACAATCCATAATTTGTTTTCGCGGACGCCTTTCTAACCCGATCCAAGACCATTCGGCACTTTTACGACCGAAAAAAGTTGGAATCCGTTTTCTCTTTAACTCAAGGGCACAAATAGAGATTTTCAGTTTTCAACTGAGATATCACGAGTGTCAATCAGTCCAGCCGAAGATTAGTTATGTGTGTCACCCCAATAAAATCCAGAAACAGACACTTTCGAAATTTACCACTCTGGCCAGTGATAATATTTCGTTACGCTCATTTCACTCAGAATTTAATCACTAAATAATTTCCCTTCGTTGGATTCGTTTTTCCGATACCCTAGACTATATGTTGATTGCTAGAAAGTGTGAACACCTGGATAGATGTAACTGAAACGAAGCTTCATTCCTGTCTATAAACGTAATAGTTTTGACACGCTCACATCACTTCCTGATTAATACTTTTTATACTACGGCACGTTTCGTAATCGCAATATTTAGCAGTTTGATACATGTTGATAAGTATAAACTTCACTAACCGACCCAACTTAAGTTTCCGACCCACCAAACCATACATACCATACATACATAGCCTTCCATTTAGTGCTCTAACTGTTATATTTCTGATAAAAAACAATTTCGAAGATACTGAAAGCGATGGCGTGATTTATTCAAATGTACCTGTGCACGATGTATACTTTTTGGAATGAGTTCACACCTTGCACTAACCATAATCAATAGCTATAATTTCGTTACAAAGGTTTTCGATGCCGCGCTGAAAATGATAAGGTCTGAGATTCAATGTATCTGTGACTGGTGTATTTTTACACAATGGTAGTGTAATCCCCAGGGTATCTAATTCTTTAAATTGTTTTATTTATGATAGATGTTTTCGACATTGCTAAAAACGATGGCATTATTCATACAAATGTATCCTGTACTGGGGATGTGTTGCCGTTTTGTAATGGTACGAAATACAATGCCAATCCCCCAAAGAGATCTGCATTATTAAGTGATTTTCAATCTATAGACTGCTAATTATTGTTTTATTTGTGATGACACGTGTCATATGTTGCTAAAAGCAATGGTGTTATTCGTTCAAACATGCTTATATTGATGTACTCAGTTTAGAATGGTACTGCATCATCTGGGACACCCTCTCGTCCGAACCATGATTGATTTAATTTACATTATAACGCCACAAGCTGTTGGTTTTGCTGTTATGTAGACTCTCGAGATTCATAAGACCGATGACGCGATTCGTTCAAATGTATCTACAACAAGTATACCCATTTTGTAATATTAACTGTGTTGTTTGCCGCTTTACCGAAAAAAACAACATAATATGATTTCGTGTTTCTCAATGAAATAGTTTGTTGTACTTGCGGTGCCTAAGGCTTTCACAGTGCTGGAAACGAAGGCAAAATTCAATAAAGTGCGTCTACAAAAGTCGGCCGCGTCCAGTTATACCGGTCTTTGCGTAGTATTGGGTTGACTTATCATCTATTTAATATCTAAGCATAATCCGTGAAAAGTTTTGAGGAAATTTTCACCTATTTTTGTAATGCAAGTATGCCTACAGTCCTTCCCTTGTTCATTGGAATTTATATTCAAAATAATCCGCACATCTACATACCAGGCGGAACCCGCTAACTAAACCTCTCCGTTCCCGTGGCATTTAGTTGGCTGAATCGTTACTTTTATTTCCTATCCTGTTCTATAAAACAAACGAAACATAGTTTAGGCCTAACGACGTTGGAAACAGTTTAGATTTGTGCAGAAAGGTTGATGAATTCCATGAGTCAAATGAGCATTATGTGAGATGAAGCCGCCATAACGCTTTCGTCGTATTACAATTACAGTTATATGCAAGGGTTTTTGGGTCCACATGTGGGTCTGGACCCAAATATTTTTGCGTGGACCCCAAAAAATTTTCGCTGGAAAAAAGCAGTTTCGACTTCGAAGACATAGGGTCTGCTAATAAATTCTATTACAAAGTGCATGCTTTCAGCCGTTTGTGCTTACATCTGTATATAGGTGCTTGCTGCTGGTTTCACGGATGGCCCTCATCGTTTATCTTGGCTTGGGACAGGAGAGAATAATTTATATTTGTGATTTATGTAATAATGTCAAATTTCGTTTCGTAATTACGTATTGTGCAGAATTTCGTGAAATTCTCGAGCCAAAAATTGTAATTCGAGATCCAGTGTTTAAAGTCTGGACCCAAGGTCATTTTGAAAAAACACTGGTACGCTGTACAGGAACCAAAAAAATCCCTGGTACGTACATTGTACGCTTTTCTAGATCTCTTCTACACTTTCTCCGTGGAAGAGCAGACATTTAACTAGTAGCTAGTCTTATCGCCAAGGCGGTGAATTCTGAGTGTCGAATATGTAATTTAGAGAGATGTGCACAGTGATTGAACACTATTAGTTACAAAATGAGCCACCGAATATCAGTCACGTTGCTAGAATAGTTGTTGAAAAGAAACAGATTATTATACTTGCAATTTAAAAGCACAAAGACGATGAATTTGTCATCAAAATGAGACCAAAAACACCTATATAGCTCGAGTGGTTGCGGAGATATTACCAATTTCCTGTATTTTGGGTACCCTGGGCCCCTTGAAAATGTTGCAGTTTAGCATCACAGCGTGTTTAGCTACATATGGTATAGAGTGCTCTACAAAATAAGACTAAAAACACCTATATAACTCGAGGGCCTGCAGAGATATTTCTAATTTCGTGTATTTTGGGTCCCATGGGCCCATCGAAAAACTCTTTTGAGGCAATTTTGCAGATTAACAGTACACTGTTTTAGGTACATAGGTTTGGATTGCTCTACAAAATGACACTAAAAATACCTATATAACTCGAGTGGTTGCGGAGATATTACCATTTTCGTGTATCTTGGATCTCATGGGACCACTGAAAAGTCCTTTTTGGCCCAACCTTGCATTGTAAATGATAATAGCAGCACATTATTTGCAGCTATATAGTCGATGAATATTACGCTACAGAATTAGACCAAACACACCTATATTGTTCGAGGGGTTGCGGAGATCCATTTTCGTGCATTTTTGGTCTCATGGCTCCATTTTAGAACCTGTTTTGACATAAATCCTGCATTCTAAAAGAACTGTGGCAAAGCAACGTATACGGACTTATAGAGGCTTATTATTTGCTCTACAAAATGAGCCCAATTTGACTCATAGCTCCTTTGGCCACTTTTCTCAGGGGGGAAAGATGGAATCGGGCTTCGCGCATAACTAAACGGCACAAACAGAGATTTCAAAACCTTTAAATGAGCTATCGCGCGGTCAATCAGCCCAGTCTAGGGTTAGATATGCGTGTTATCCAAAACACCCCCAGAAATGGACATAGTCGAAATTTACCACTCTGGCCAATGAGAATGCTTCGCTACGCTCGCTCCATTCACTACACTCAGAATTAAAAAAATTTGCCTCACATTGTTAAGCCTGGATAGTTCTTACGGTATCACAAAAAATCCGTGCTCGCACGAATCACTTTACTATAATTTCCTTAAGGATTAATGGCCTGTTTAACGAATGTCTGTCAAACGTAGGTGTGTTGTAAATTTGCAGCAGTAAATTTCCTGTAAATTTGATATACACGCAGGTTCCTCCTACACGTCAGAGACTGTTCTTTAATCCCATAACACTCACTTAGCCTGAAAATATATCATGTGCACTAGTTAAATATTATTTAAAAACAATCTGTACGCGTAGGGCCACAGTTTTAAACGTCAGAACAGCGATGAATATGCAATATCCAGTGGCCAGCTATCTGCGTCATTGATCTTAATCACAACCATCAAAATTTTGCTTCAGTACACCTTAGTATGTTCCGCAAGTCACTTAACAATGCAACACATTGTACTGGTGATGCCATGACGTCTTTGATAGAATTCAAAACTTCGGCTTAAAGATATATTACTAATAAAGCACCCAACATTATCTATCAAATACACTAGCATTACATGTGCTTTTGCACACACACACTGATATATATATAAACAAGTAATAATTTAAAATCACTTTTCAAGAAATTATCAAGGTCCTCAACGTAGCGATTGATATGATTGATATATTCGGACTGGCATCTGGCACCAGAATAACAGTAATATATGTCAGCGTCAGCCACATCTTCATGAGCTGGAATCCTGCGTAGTCCTGAAAAGTAGTTAGAATATAAAGTAGCACACATTCAGCAAATGTCTGGTCTAATTAATTCACAACCACATACATAGCCAGAATTATCGTAGAGTTTACTCTAAGATAGAAATTTGATACTTTTGAACGAGCTATCGCGCAAGTCAATCAAATCACCCGACCGAACTTGAGTTATAGGGTGACATCCCAATACAATGGTTTGGTTATCTAGCGACCAGCACATATACCAGATGGATTGTCGGTTTTTTCGATGAGTTTTAGTATTTTTGATGTGTTAAGTGTTCAAGGGGATTTAGGGTGGTATATACAGCAAACGTAGCCTGTTATAGGTGATAAAACAAAATAATTTAAAACGAAACCACGCTTGCTCGCAAGTTTGCGAGTTACTTGTCTAATTTCGGCTGTCAATACTGCATTTCCCTTTGTTGACCGAAACCAAAAGCTGAAGTTTCATCTGCGAATGGCTTGCGGTTTAAGGATAGAGCTCGTCCAGGGCTTCCGGTCGGCTAACAGAATTATTAAATTTTGGACATCAGACCACCTGGGGAACGCAAACCCATTTTTAAAACGTGTCCAAGAAAATGACGCTTACATAAAACCCTGATAAAAAATTGTAACATAAGTTAGAAACAACATTCTCACTTGCTATATATTCTGAGGACATGTTCCACAATAACTTGCTTACCATTAAATCATAATTTTGACGAAGCACAGACGCAACAGCATACATCGAATTTACCGTACCACTAAAATACTCTACTGTTAAACTTTCCTCCATTTAGACCGCTTTAATCATCAGGTTGCAATCAACCGTTGCGAAAACTCTCAGAATTGCTCACATTAACGTTTTATGTCTTATACCAGGCCGTATAATTATTAACCAACGCGTGTTATTTCATCTTACAGTACAGAATGGGATACCGGCAGTAGGCATAATGTCTACTTATTTCTGGGTATAACATATGTATATATTGCGTCGCGACCGAAGCAATCAATCATTTATTAGTACGCACACTGAGAAATTTTACCGTGTCCGTCCATCCGGATAGTTTTTTCTAAACGTCTGAGGAACGAATGAAGATTTTCCAACAGTGTCTTTTGCATATGATAGCTTATAGTATGGTCTATGGCCGAATCTTTGGGTTTCAGGGTTCATCTATGCAACCCAGCCATGGCGTATGGTAGACCCCTTTAAAGACCGCAGCCCTCAACTTGTTTCTGACCTTGGGAATATGCTTTTTAAGTTGTACCGCAAAACTCAACCTTCGTATCAAAAATGTTGGACATCTTTTATCCTGGATAAGACCTACAACTTTGTTGACGAATCCAGTTTTGTCAGAACCGCAAATAAAAAGATTGACGCACAAAATAGATTCCTAAATTAAGCTGTTTTAACCCTTCGTATATCATATATTTGGGATCACTGAAAACAATGAAGCGATTCATCTGAACGTATATGTGATCACAGTACCTTTTTGGAACGGAACTGTATCCTATGGGCCTTTGGTTGAGCGCGGAACCACAGCATTGGGACCCTCTGGGATACTGGGGACGTGGACCGCGCTCACATTGAGGCTGATCAAGGGGACTGGACACTCGTATCCAAAACAAAAAGACTGGTCAAAGAAGCTATGAACAAGTATAGCCATGCTCAAGGCCAGAAAGGGGCTGATAAGAAGCGGCAAGTGCCAAAGGATCAGCGATCTGGAGGCACAAAAAGCAAGGCAAAAAAGTGGTGTCTGTTAATGAGGCGAATGTTGCCAGGCGTCCAGATTCTAAGTAGTCGCCAGAGAAGCCAAAATCTCTAACAATGGGAACTAAACATGTTGGTAGCTATCGTGGAGCCGTTGCTGCATCAATGCAGGTAGCGATCACAGAGCTTGACAATAGGGGCAGGCGGATGACGCCTGAGAAAGGCGAAGCTCTCAGGCAACGCCTCATTGAAGAGGTTGAGAAATCGGAGCTATCAGGAGAGCTTGATTTCGAGGACACTGGTCTCGCAAGAGGTCATTTTAGGGTTAGTTGTAATGATCAACGAACTTTGGAGTTTGTGAAATTGGTGGCGAGGGAAATGGAATGAAAACGCTGGCGAGCCACAAAGGGAAGTAATTCCTTCATCCATTCTGGACACGGTCAAGATTGCGTGTTTCATCTCTGATGGATAGACGAATAGGGCGCCCACTGATCCGGAAGTGGTCAAGAAGAAATTGGATTGCAGAAATACAATTGAATTGAAGATTCCCGATTGGCCAACGAGAAGCCTTACATGGACGAATCTTCTAATTTGCGGTGGTTCCTGAGAGTAAAGATATGGTGCTTAATTCAAAGGAATGCAGGTTGAAGTATGAGTGCACCTACTGTCGATTTTTCGACCCTGCCAACAAGCCTCCGCCAGAAGCGGGGTACCCCATGGAAGGGCCCCTCAACCTCGGGGGAGGGCAGTAGGGCATCCACATAGATGTCTTATGTAGTCGGAATCTAATGAAGCTACTCTAGCCTTAGCTCAGTTTAGCAATGAGTAGACTCAAGATTATTCAGATAAATGCCCAGCACTCAAAACTGGGTTCCCTAGAGTTAGCTAGAAGACTAAATAAATGTGGTGATTTTACAATAGGGTTAATTCAACAGCCGTACTGCATAAGGGGGGCCCCGGCAGACCTACCAGGGAGCACAGGTACGTTGTTTTATGCTACCGGTGATGTTGAACGAATAAGAACAACTGTTTTGTGTCGAGCAACATAATGGTAGTTAATATGAATCATCTATGTAGCATAGATTGTACAGCAGTGAAAATAGAGTGGTTTGTAGGGGGTCCCAGAGTTGAGTTGTACCTTGCTTCTCTCTATCTTCCACACGATGCTGGAAGTAACGTGGTGACACAGAGCATGATAAGACTGGTGAATTACACATATGGAAGGAATATTGGTGTTATCATAGGATGTGATGCTAACGCTCAACACACAATATGAGGTAGCACTAATGTGACTGATAAGGGGACAGACCTGGTAAGCTATCTGATGACTACAGACTTGGATGTAGTCAATGTTGGATGTATTCCAACGTTTTTCACCCGCGTTAGAAGGGAAGTGCTGGATATAACTCTTGCAAATAGCAAAGTTGCTGGTGCGATCAGCGGCTGGTGTGTGTTGGAGGACTACTCAGGATTTGATCACAGATTTATTCAGTTTGAACTAGTAAATGTTGATGATACGATTAAGCTACGTAGGTGAATATCAGCAGTCTGGACGGTGCTAAGTTTGCGCTACTAGTATCAGAGAAACTTTTACATGCTGAAATTCCAAAGCATATCATAACGGCGAACCAGCTGGACCTAGCCGTGTCTCTTCTGATTAGTGTACTAGAAGTTTCGTGCAAAGCATCATGTCACAAGAAATCTTATACTAAAAATAGGAATAGCTGGCGGAATAAAGTGTTAGAACCACAGCGCAAGAAAGTACGTAAGGCATTTGATAATGCCAGACGCTTTCAGACTGAGAGACAATGGGACAGGTATAGAACACTTATAACAGCGCACTTATAAGCGGATGATTCATGAGGCAAAGAGAATGAGTTGGAGGAGATTTTGTGATAAGGTTAATAGCGCGGCCGAGAACTCTCGTTTGCAAAAGATACTTGATATGAGGCCTTCTATCAAGTCTGGGAAGAGTACTCAACGTAGATGGAGGGTCACTGCTGACGACTATGGGACACTTATGACGATGCTGTCCATTCACTTTCCATCGTCGGTCCCTGTTCTTCAAACCCCGCCGCCGTCTAGAATGATGGAGACTCATAGGATCTCAAAAACAAGCGAGCTTATGGAGATAAGTAACTTGATTACTACAGAGAGAATCAAATGGGTGATCAGTTCCTTTCAAAGTCTCAAATCGCCAGGGGCTGATGCTGTATATCCAAAAATGCTTCGGCTATCCTGTAAATGTTATGCTTATTTATTGCAGCGTATATTTAAGGCTACCCTGAAGCTTGACTATGTTCCATCACAGTGGAGGATATATGACGTAATTTTTATACCCAAACCGGGCAAGAGGGACTATATGGATCCAAAAGCGTTTAGGCTAATCTGTCTTTCTTCCTTTCTTCTTAAAACTATGGAGAAAATCATTGATAATATTACGGATGTGATACTGGTTAAGTATCCGCTACATCGGAATCAGCATGCGTACACGTGTGGTAGGAGTACAATCTCGGCCCTGCATACTACCACATCCTGGATTTAAGGGGAGATACACAAAGGCAAATATGTGTTAGCTGTTTTTGCGGATGTGCCTGGAGCTTTTGATAGTACTATGACAGAATACACTTTAGCCTGTCTCAGCCGATTCCAATTGCCGGAATATATTAAGAACTGGCTAAAAAAACTTGCTTAACTCAAGAATAGTTGTGGCAAAAGTAGGCAAGGCAACTGCCAGCGTCAGAGCTACTAGGTGTTTCCCGCAAGGAGGTGTACTATCACCCCTGCTGTGGAGTTTAGTTGTGGATGATCTTTTGGCTTACTTTGACAAATCGAGAGTTTTGAGTATTGCATACTCAGATGATGTTAGTTTACTTTGCTCGGCCACGTCTCTGGGTGTGGCATGTAGACGTATGAAAAATGCGCTTAACTCGATATTACGTTGGAGTAGTAGAAGAGGTCTCTTGAAAAGTCCGAGTGAAACGAATCTTATGGTAAGCACTCGTAAGAGATCAAGCGTTGAATACAGGGACATAACCTTGAACGGTACTATCTTGAGGCCTTGCGATAACGTAAAATATTTAGCGTTGTATCTAGACTCAAAAATGAGTTGGAGAATCATATTGAACAGGCATCTCAGAAGGCAATAAAACTTCTCTTTGCTATAAAGGATTCAGTTGGCGTTAATTGGGGCTACGGCCAAAGTCGATGTCCTACCTCTATACTGCGGTAGTGCTTCCATCTCTAACCTACGGCTGTGCTATGCACAGGCACAGAAGCAAATCGAAAACTTATTTGGGGAAATTTTTGAAGGTTCACAATCTGGCCTGTCGTGTGATTACAGGTTCGCTTCGTTCTGCTCCTCTGGAGTGCCTAGAGGCCATTATGGGAATTAGACCTATTGATTTCGTTATCGATAAATTTTCAGTTGAAGGCTACTACCACCTGAGAACCACTGGGCTATGGCTTGCTAGTGCGAGGACAGTGGATATTACAAGTTGCAAAGATTCGCCCGAGGCATATGTGATACTGTAGTAATGCCAACGGGCAGAATTTTAAGATTTTTCAGTTGCAATAGGAAATGGTGCGTAAGGCATGAGGGAACCCAGTCAGATGGCGATCTCGTGTGCTATACTGACAGTTCACTCATGGACACAGATCTTGGAGTTAGAGTAGGGGCAGGAGCCGTTATTGATAACAGACATAGATTATACTTCGCACTAGGGTCCAAGGCACCGATTTTCCAGGCATAAATTGTTGCAATTTGTAGATGTGCAGAACACCTCTTGGAACAGGGTACTAGGGAAAGGAATATCTGGATTTTCAGTGACAGTCAGGCTGCGCTTAAGGCTTTAGACAAGCCAGTGGTGTCGTCAGCCACTGTTTTTGAATGCCATAAAAAATTAAATAGATTAAATGCCGAAAATGTGCTCTGTTTATCGTGGGTCAAGGGACACTCAGGCATAAGGTGTAACGAAATTGCAGACAGCCTTGCAAAGAAGAGGGCTTTGCTGAAGGTGTTTGGGCCGCAACCTTGTGTTCCAGTTTCCTCTTCCATGGTGAAGACCGCGCGGGTGTGTTCTCTGTGTGGACAACATGCTAGACGGTGGAGAGGGGGAATAAATTGCAGGCAGACAAGGATTTTGTTTCCTGAACTCAATTATAGGAGATCTCGCTTCCTATGGAAGCTTAGATTGCGGAATGCTATACACGTTTTAACCGGGCATAATCTTTTAAATGCCCATCTTAACGTTATGAAACTAAGAGAAAGTGGTCTCTGCGAATATTGTCGCCAGGAGGCTGAAACGTCTGAACACAGATGTGAAAAATGTGGTGAAGCTAGGCAAATGTTCTTAGGCGCCCAACAACTAGCAGTTACTAATGGTTGGACAATGTGTTTGAGCAAATTAACAGGATTTTGCGTTGCAACTCAGAGGTTTGATTTGGCTTTATAAGAATTAGAACATGGTGATACACAGGGTCCTACTATTGGATCTATGCAAAATTTCACACCGCTACTCAGTCTAATCTAATCCTATGGGCCCACACACTCCCAGAACCATGATTGATTTCGTTATGTTCAATATAATATTTTGTTACATCTGTTATTTCAAACATTTTCGAGGATGTTGAAAACGATGGAGCGATTCATATGAACGTATCTGTGATCGACGTAATCTGTTTGAAATCGTACTGTATCCCATGAGACCACCTCCTAGAGCCATGCAGGATTTCGTGACTTTCAACGTAATGTTATAATCTGCTGCATTTGTGCTTATAAAGATCCTGAGGATGCTGAAAAAGATGCATCGATTCATTTGAATGTATCGGTGACCGATATACCCTTTTTGGAAAGGTACTCTGTCCCATGGACCCTCTTGAGAAATCATCACGTAATGTTATGTTTGTTACATTTGTGGTTGTAAAGATTTTCGAGGATACTGAGACAATGAAGTGATTTATTTGTATGTATATGTGGCTGATACAGATTTTTTGGAATGATTCTGTAATATATGGGGGCCCCCTGCTCCCTTGAGCCATGCATGATTCCGTAATTTCCAATCTAACAGTACAATTTCTTGCCTTTGTGGTTATAAAGGTTTCCTAGGATGCTGAAAATAATGAGGTGCTTCTCATTTGAATGTAACTGTGATCAGTATACCCTATACCCTTTTTCGCATAATACTGGATGCCCTGCGACCCCCCCCCTTTGATTTATGTATGTTTTTGTGGGTTTCAATCTAATGGTGTAATTGGTCACATCAGTGGATATAAGGGTTTTCCAGAATTATGTTCATTAAGTTCATCCATGCCAACGCATCTGTGACAGTAAACGTCACTTGCTCACAGTGATACCATTCAAAGCGCAATTGTGAGCTGACTCACCTTCTAGTGTATGTCAATGTTACGAAAAAAGTGTTTTAACTATAACATATTAATCTTTAGTTGTTTCAGCCTGAGAACACGTTATATTTTATCACTATTATATCGCAAATGAGAGAGAAACGGCGCGATTGTGTTTTCATTTTATATTTGAGACTATGTGTAACAATCTGTAACAGGTTTTGTGCATGATATATGCCACGCTTAAATCCTCCAAAACCACTGTGGCGTATAATGCTGGTCTGATACAAGTTCTGGAACCATACCAATTCTACGTACCAGAATACCTATAATAACTTACCTGAAGAACCTGAAAACACCTCAAAACCAAATATATACTTTCGGTTAAAATCGGGTTCCCGACGGTCGACCGCAAACCCACTGAAAAAGCATCATACAGTCACCCTGGTTTCTAGAGAGTAGTGCTACAATTTTGCGTCTGCCAATATACCGTTTTATCAGTATTTTTACCTATTTGAGCATATTTTTTAAAGTTCGCAATGTAAAAAGAACCAAAAATGCTAAAGATATTTAAGCCTCTGTAGCTTGCGTAGAACTAAATTGAAACATGCCAAAATTTATTTTTGGTACTAAAATTTACATCAAAGTTGTAGTTCTCGATGAAAGCATTTTGCGCAGAAGGTTCGTCTTAATTTTTTTGTAACAGTATGAACAAATTTCCAGAGTTCGACGATAAATTTCCACTTTTCTTAGCGATTTCCCGTTTTTGTATCAAATTTCTATTTTCTCCATCTCAATGTAAAGTCCCCATGTTTTTCCACTTTTGCCAATTTTCTATGGTTTGTTACAATCCTGCTACATGAGCGCAACAAAGCATTTACAGTGCCGAGAAACCTATAGAGACCGTTCTGAATGCCCTAAAAGCAATTATGACCAGTCAACTGACGACGAACCATATTCTGGTAATCGGATGTGTCGACCTAACACCTATTGACAACCACTGAAAAACATGAAATATTCGTGTTATTTTGTAGACAACTACACAATCATATTCAACGCACTGACAAATATGTACATAATCTATAGGCGATGATGGGCTAACAATCCATAACCAAACAACTAAGACAGACTATTTTCAGACAGTCAGATTTGTCGATCCTTAAATAATTGGAAACATTTGAAAAAGCATAAAATATTCGTGATGAATTCCAGATAACTAAACCATGGTATAGGGCTCATCGAAAAACTTGTATTGACACCCTGCACATAACACAAAACCAAACAAATGAAGACCACATTTTGCAAATATGTTCATGGACCTTAAAACCTTGAATTGAAGCCCTGCACATAATACAAAACCAAACAAATGAAGAAAGACTACATTTTGGAAATAACGTTCATGAACCTTGAAACCCTCAAAGGGTGAAATATAGTCAAGCTGGACATTAGACAACAAATTCGTCGTATTCAGCATGGATGATAACCTAACAGACACTCGTTGCAAGGTAAAACGCGATGGGCCCCGTATAAACTGAAACCCTCAAAAACTATAAAATAGTCAAGGCGCTAGAGAACAAAGTCATTATATTCGGGATGAATGATAATGTCGGGAACAAAAATACTAAATTTGTGGGTTCTGTTCTCTGCTGGCAACAGCGGTTTGTGAGTTAACTGTGAGAGCCCACGACTGGCTTAGAACAGTTTATTAAAGAAAGGTGGATAATTCGTGGAGACAAAGCCTGATGCACCCCAGTTAATGACGAAACTGAACCGAAATCGGAGAGAAGAGCAAAGAGAAATGTGTTTTACTGGCATACATAAGTTGCTATGATGGTAATGCCTCTCTTAACTGGTCGTGACTCAGTCGATATGCCTGCAATATGAATATGCTGATATAGACATTGATCTTAAATTACGAGAGCAACGCGGGTGGTTAAATATTCTAAACAACAATGTAACAAAAAATCAAAAACATACCTACAGCAAATCCATCTCAATTAAGCCAAAAACAATGAAATATGACACACTCACACTCTTTCATTGAGTCGTTCATTTAATACTTTGAATCTAACACAGTGGAAAAGCATAGATAAAATAAAACATGCGTTTTTAGGCTCAATCGTACGTTGCTATGTCCATATGCACATTTAGAGTTTTCCGAATCCACTTATATGTATATCAAGTATTCGGCCTAACATTGAAGACCGAATTTTTGATATTCTTTGAATTTCACTATTCGACACATCCCCGGTTACAAGTACCTGAAAACATCGTAAAATTCAACATTATATGGAACAAAAATTTAATACCATTCCGACTTTGAAATTCCCCTAAAATAAACATGGCGGTCCCCAATGTTCCCTACATTTCAGAAGACTGTGGACAAGTTAGCGTAAAACAGTTGTAATGTTGGCCCTAAGCTAGTGCAATAAGATATTGCAAAAATAATTCAATCAAAAGCAAATTATATCATGTGCATGATGTTACCTTTTAAGTATGCATCAACTTGCAATTTCACAATGTCAACGGTAAGCCTCCTTCTGTCAGAAATAGTAACTAGTAAACTCACAAGCGAGGTGAAACGGAGCGAATGTGGCTTCACGCAAGTGATAATAATTTTGTAAAATCACCTTGTAATAGGTTTTGTGGTTGATGTACACACTATACCAAATCGCTTGAACTTGAACCCACTGAAAACCCAAAAAACTCTATACCCGTCGAAAACAAACTGACAACACATCAAATTTGTGCTGGTCTCTAAGATAACCAAACCATCGTATTCAGCCTACCAGACAACATATATAGACAATTCTTCATGACTGCACGTAATTCGTAACCAAACAACTGAAGACATATGATATTCTGAAAATCGGATTTCTTGACCCTAAACTCATGGAAAACCCATGAAATATGCATGCTGGATTCTAGATAACCAAATAATTGCATTCAACATACCGAAAAAGCACTATATATAGAGACTATTTTTGATGCCCTGTAAGCAACACAAAATCGGACAAATAAAAACGCATATTATGGAAATCGGGTTCATCAACCGCAAACCCCTTAAATGGCCAAGAAAAGGTATAATATAATCAAACTATACTCCAGATAGCAAAACCATCCTATGCAGAGTGCCTGATAACCTAATAGACAATCATTGTATGATAAAGCGACTAAACGGCGAAATTGGAAAAATCTTTATTTCTGGAAAAAGGTCATATTCGGGACGACAGCTGTCCCACAAACGTCAAGGTTGTAGAATCAAAGTTGCAAAAATCGATGACGTGATTCTGCTGGTTGTGTCGGTTTTTCGATGCGAAACCCGTTTGGCGAGACATACGCTGCGATATACTGGTACGGCCAAATTTGGTAAAGAATCCTCAAAACCTGTTTTTACCATTTTGACCTCGATGATAGGATGAGAACTGTTCGCATTCAACTAAAACGGCACATCATCATTACTTTTGCTATAGAATAAAAAATTTATCAAAATCCATCCACTCGATCATGGTCATATGTGATAGAAACAGACAAAGAAAATTTCACGATTTTCATATTAGCTCTCTCAGTGGAAACTCCGATCGCTTTGCTCGCCTGTTTCGATAAGAAAAACTAAAAAGTAGAGTTAACATCTGTCACCGTTTCCATGTACACGTTCTTGATATTTGATGAAGTTGACGACCTTAGCGAAGCCAGCTATTAGTGATACGAATAGTGCGAATACGGTGATGCATAAAATTCCGAAGGCAACTGAAATAAAAATTAATTAGACATCAGAAATCACGGGTACTTTACCACAATATGACTGATAATTGGGACATATATACCGTTATACAATATATACATAGAACCTAAATTACGAACTATACCTAGCTATAGCTCTAAAATTCGGGTTCAGGTCTGACCCGCGGCCCAAGTCCAGGACCAACCAAGTCAGGATCAGTAATGTTCGAATATCAATTATATTCATTTCTTTGCAGAAATGATGCCTAAATATAGATTGAAAACGCACTGGAGGCTGTTGGCGTCAAATTCGGCAAACATAAAGATCGCACCGATCGATAGCCTAAATATTGTAGTCGTCGCCATGGTAAAAAATTAAGACTAGAGATCAAAATGCGGCCACCCAGAGGTTTTTTCAAAATGGACGCTGGTTCCAGACTGAGACTGATTATGATTTCACACGGTCTGATTAGACATTTTTGCAACTGGAACATGAAAAATGGGTGGATGCACACACAAATTCTGATAATAAAAATATACACGTTTACACTTCTTATAAATTTATAACAATGTACATGTGATCTGAGCCTTCAGCGGTCTGAAGGCGCACCGAAAATTTTAGCAGGTATTACCAAAATCACAAAAATATGAGAAAAGGTTGGAGAAATTACGGAGGAAAACGCAACATAAATTATGGAAGTAAAGTAGTTTTCTACTTTGTCAAGATGGTGGTTTAAAACAAAATTAACGTCAAAATCATAATGGGTCAAGCTTGGGTCTGATTAAAAAATTTTGAGTCTGGATCCACTCGTGGACTCCAAACACCCAGCTGCCACCATCTTACTGGGCAGCCGGGACACCGGTGTATTTTAATATGGAATCACAAGTTTTCGGGCTCCTAGAAAAAATTGGGTCTGGTTCCGGATAATTTATACCGGAATATAAGTTTCGGTTTCACGTGTTTTCGATTTTCCGACTCAAAATACATGATTTCTGATTGCGACCCCCTTTTTAAGCACGTATTATTGGCATTAAAATTATATATATATAAATTTTATTTTTTGCAGTTCGCGATATTTCAACTATTTATCGCAAAAACCTATGTAAAATGAAGTGCGGCGTGACGAAATATGCATTTGCAGTATATAAGTAAATTAAACAAAAATGCAACAAAAACAACGACATACATGTTGCCAATGCATGAAAAAACACGACAAATGCAATAGTAAAAACAACCAATTGACCTGGGCGTACGGTTTCCACCCCCAGTAATCGGGGGGAACTCTCCCAGCTATTTTCACTCCCCCTAGTTAGAACTGAAGGCCCCAGCTTAATCCCCCAGGTAAAATTTGGGTTCTGTGGTGAGGCCTGTAAGTAGGTACAAAGTGTTGGCAAAGTTACTAGAGTGTCCAATTTCACTACGTTTCCTTTCATCGGCCTTAAAATCGAAGTTCGGGCGAGCCAGATAAAATATATATTATACGATTAGCAATTTTATAGTTATAGGAAAGTACGTAGCGCGCGAGTACATTTTAGTGCGTAAATTTGGGTTGTTTGTCAACTCTATTCAGAATCTTAAAAGCAAGCATTGTTCGAGAACAAGGATGTTTCCCTATGTATGCGAACACATTTCTGATATAGGAACAATATTTTAATGTTTATTTATCGTTAAATATGTCGGTTTTAGGACATACAGAGCAAAAATGACACTTCCCTGACCTAAAATGTTCGAAGATACGGGCGTCTTCGACCTGACCCCCCTGTCGCGGAGAATGACCCTCCGCGAGCAGATACTACTTTTTAATGGCCTGTTATTGTTGCAGGTTGCTCCGATGGATACTTTATCGATTCGAGTAGTGCTATTATGTCGGGTGTGATGGCTGATGAACATTATCCTGAACACCCTCGCAGCACATTATTGCATTCAGGATTTAGTTATCGTAGATAGCTTAATGAATGACATTGACATTGCTAATTTCGACACAACAGTCTTGTCATCATAAATATCATTCCGGCACCCTTTCATCTATGAACATTACTCAGTTTCTCGTCATCTGAGCTCAGCAACAATCTGCATCTACAAGACAGTTCGACTAGATTACCACAATCACGCGACACGTGCAACGATATCCAGTAAGCTCGGCATCATATCATCTCGACGTCGCATTATCACAGTGACACATCATCTTTGTATCAAATCATATCGACGTCATGTAACTTTCGTGGTCAATCAACAACAGTTATAACAATAGCAACGGTTCATCAACAACAAGCAGTCAATTGCGTTGTGATCATCCAGTGATTGCTTTCCCAGTCATCATCCAGTGATCCAGTTACCATCATATCGATAAGTGGCTCGAGTGGTTTCCCAATTGCACTCAGGATCATCATCTTCCAGGTTAGACAATAATTTCTGTCGGTTAACTCCACGACAGAAAGTGGCGCACTGAGTAGGACATTATGTCGAAGAGTAAATCCGCGTTAATTCGTCAGGCCAGCGTCCCTCGTAAATCTCGTCTCCAGACATTATCCAAAGAATCGGCTACCCTCGTCCAGGCAGCGGATGACGTCGGCAAAGCTGATATTGACGCAATAGCACATCTGCGAGTGGCAATAAGAAAATCGGCCTCGAAACTGGAGTCGTGTATTAAAGGAATGGAACAGAGCCGCAATGAATGGCAGCGCCTAATCGAATCGCTTCCAAATGGTGAAGTCGCTAACGAAGAAGATGTTCATACACGATTTACAACTGGCAAGGATAATTACATCATTGTACTGGACGACGCGAAAGAACAATTACAACTCCTATCAGTGTCTCTGAAGCAGCTAAAACCTTCCGATTCAGGTGGTGCTCATAACGACTCATCGGTCAAGTCAGCAAAATTGCCCAAATTGATTCTACCCGAATGCCACGGAGATACATTGATGTGGGCGCAGTTTTGGGCAATATTCAAGAACAACATAGACGATACTAGGCTCCGAGATCTTGAAAAATTTGCGTATTTACGTGGACAGCTACGAGGCGATGCGCTTGCGACTATCGAGTGCCTTGAAATCAATGACAACAGCTATCAAGTAGCAGTGGCTTTGCTTAAAGACAGGTACGAACGTCCGCCTGAAAAGGTAACTGGAAATCTTTATAGTCAGCTGAAAAGAGTTCCACCTGCAACAAATACGGTGGCCAGTCTTCGACACACTTTTGATCAATGCGAACGTATCTTCAGACAGCTAAAAACGGAAGGCGAAAATACTGATTCCAATCGCTCCCTAGTTATGGACATCATGTCAAAATACTCGAAAGACGTACTCACTGATTTATCGCGACGCGATGGCATCGGCACTCATCGTAGTGTAAGCGAAATACAGAACGCACTACGAAAGTACATTGATGAGACCGAAAGCTTACATGGAGTAATTGGCGATCTTGAATCGTTTAACAATGCTTACAAACATCACAAACAAGTGACGAAGGAAACTAATACAAACAGCAATCAGCAAAGATCAATATTGCAACCTACTTCAACTCTGGCTACTATTGATAAATCACAATTAACACAAAAGGTGACACGGAACACCCCACCTTGTTATTTTTGCGACGGGCTTCACCTTAACGCGCAGTGTGATCGTTATAAAACTGTTAACGAGCGCATACGACGATTGGAAGATCGCAGTAGATGCACGTTGTATGAGTGCGGCACACGTTACCAACAATTGTCGACTTCCAGTTATGCGATTGAGGTGTTACAAATGTTATTAATTCGGTGGTCATCCGACCCCACTTTGTCCGAAGCAATCTGGGAAAGCAAAACCACAGCGAGTATCGACTCCACATAATCAAGGAATAGAGGCGGCAGAACGAAAGACAGTATTGCCAGCAGAGGCTACGAAGTCGGCTTCAGCACTCTGCTACGAAGAGAGGTCCTTCTTATTGACTGCGGTTACAACTGTTTCAAACCCAGATACGGGATCTATAAGCCAGGCGCGAATTGTTTTGTACTGCGGTAGTCACCGCAGCTACGTATCAAACGACCTTGCGAAGCAGCTATCATTGTCGCCCACACGAGCAGACACGCAACATATTGTACGCTTTGGCGACGACGAACCACGCTCAACGTTGACGAACCAGGTTCGCCTTCGAGTCAGTCATCATGACGGAGAGTCAACAGTGATCCACGCCAATACATAACCCTCAATCGTCGACTGCCCTGTCACTCCGAACGCGTTACCCGAGAAAACAAACGAAATTATAAATGCAGAGCGTTGTGAACCGGCTGATAATTTTGAATGCAATGGTCCCCCGAGTATTTTAATAGGATCGGACTACTTCTGGTTGTTCTTCACAGACAATCCTCGTATTCATCTGGTGGATGAGATTTATCTTATTTCGTCGAAGTTTGGGTACATGCTCATAGGCCGTTATCCTTGTTACTCGGAGAATGTGCAACCTCAAGCGTCTCTACTATGCATAAATGATAGACCGAAAGGTGGAAAATTCTGCTGCAACATGTTAACTTCAGAGATGGACTGTGGTACCTTGAATACAGATGTGGATCAATATTGGCGGCTCGAAACGATCGGCACTACCGAGGATCCCGGCCAGAGCGATGACAACATTGCGCTGCAACAATTCAAACGCACTGTGTATTTCGACAGTGGAAGGTATCATGTACAGTGGCCGTGGAAGGACGACAAATACAAACTACCCAGCAATTATCAATTAGCCGTGAGACGTCTTCGGTCTCTGGGTAAACGATTACAAAAGACGGATCCAGCAGTACGACAGGAATATAATCGCGTTCTTGAAACCCAGCTAGAAGCGGGGATCATCGAGAAAGTTCCACACGACGAAGTCCATGCTACTAAAAACGTTATTCACTACCTTCGTCATCACGCAGTGGTTCGAATTGGCCATACTGCTACTAAAGTCCGTATAGTTTATGACGCTTCAGCAAATGTCGCAGTGATCAGCCATCGTGGAACGACTGTCTGTTTAGGGGACCAGTCCTACTTCCCGATCTCTGCATGATTCTTATACGTTTCCGTATGCATCCAGTCGCGATTGTTGCAGACATAGAGAAAGCTTTTTTGCAAATTAGTCGACAACCCGTCGAACGAGACGTAACTCGTATCATATGGTTTGAAAATCCTGATGAACCCGACTTGTACAAAGGTATCGTGACATTTCGATTCACACGAGTACCATTCTTCGCAATTTCGAGCCCCTTTTTATTGGGGCTACTTTGCAACATCATTTAGAAGGCCACGATTCCGAAACTGCTACAGCTATTCGTGACAACATATACGTTGTTAATGTCATAGTCAGTTTTGCCTACACCATCGGCTGCGTCCGAATTCTACAAAGAAGCAAAAACGGTGTTAGCGGCCGCGGGATTCAACTTACGTGAGTTGTGCTCGAACGCGGATAGTGTCCTCAACATCATACCAGCGAGCGACAAAACATCCAACCGAAATATCAAAGTATTAGGTATTCCATGGCAAAGCGACAGTGACCAGTTCCACATCCCCAATTCGTGGGTTGGTCGAGAGTCATGTCGAACTAAACGCGAAGTTGTACAAGCTGCCGCATCTATATTCGATCCGTTAGGGTTTCTACAACCTTGTACGCAACGCATCAAATGCTTTATACGCGAAATGTGGGACGCCAAGCTATCATGGGACGAAATTCTCAGCGAGACAATGCAACAAAGGTGGACCCAACTGCATGCCAAACTCTAACCAATGTTTGCGATCGCTATTCCACGTTGCGTCGCTCCCACATCATTTGATAAAGAAGTTTCTTTAGCAGCCTTCGCAGACGCATCCATGGACACATATGCTACGGCTATTTATTTGCGACAACATGTCTCCGAAAGACTATGGCACAGCAATTTATTGTTTTCAAAATCTCGCTTAACACCCAGGCTAAAGACGATTTCGTTGCCTCGATTGGAGCTCTTGGGTGTCACTATTGCAGTTCGAACGGTTGACTTTGTCCGACGTGCGCTTGGAAACACTAGCTTGAAAGCCTTTGATTTGTACATTTTGATGATGCTTGTACATTTATTTCAATTTTGAGCTTGTGTTCCTGGTTGCTGCATTTCGATGATGCTTGTATATTTATTTCAATTTTGAGTTTGTGTTCCTGGGCGCTGCATTTTGATGATGCCTCTATATTTATTTCAATTTTGAGTTTGTGTTCCTGGGCACTGCGTTTTGATGATGCTTGTATATATATTTATTTCAATTTTGTACTTGTGTTTCCGGTCGCTGCATTTTGATGATGCCTGTATATTTCAATAAAACTTCATGTGTTGTTGATAAATTACACACTTAAATATATTAGGCTTTACTCCGAACACTGGCCCTGTAGCCAAATTTCTTACTATAGCTCTGATCCATCATGGATTGGTGGTAATTCTGTCCGTACTATACTACTGTTTCTGTATCGCTGATTTTGATTTATCAAAAAAATTTTACAATGAAAAGTTAAATATGCAGCTAGTGTCAGCACAAGTAATTGTTGTGTTCAGAATAAGTTTGCACTTGTTTAGTTTTAACACTTTCCGCATGAATAATTGTGTATGTTGTACAATGCTGACACAATTTTTGCAGTGGCAGCGGGCTGAGCCTGACTCATTGTAATGAAAGGCTGGTAAGGTAGCCAGTACAATATTTTCAGGAGCTGTTGATCGGTTGCTTTACAGACCTTCACCGAACAAGAGAGCACGTGCAAACACACCCCCCACGAGCAAACGCAATTAGCATATCTGTTACAACGCAATGCACGCTGTTACAAACGGTTGACTATATGCAGGAAAGGGTTCATTGTTGAATATTAAGCGTTATAACTGGTTATTCGTCATTGTACTCGTTAACCATTTCTCCACCTAATTAGCGTTAGTGTTACGCACCAGCCGGTGAAAGCCGTCGGCGGTCCATTAAACAGCCGGCCCTTGACAGTCTACAAAGTCGTTGGTCAGCAGTTATAGGCAGTCGCTCGGCGGTCTTGGTCTATACGTTTGTTACTCTATAGCAAGTGAATTAAACCACACTACTGGAAGTTTTGATGTATGTATAATCGCCTATAACCACATGCACAAACTTTGTACCTTCTGGTACAATCTTTTCATGTTTAAGATTATAACGTATATGTTTATTATTAACCTAATATACGTAAATGCTTAATAAAAAACATAGAATCCGAGTGTCGTCCTGCAGTAGATATGGCACCGTCTTCCTATAGTCTGCCTATTAAGTGTAGGATTCGGCACTTGATAAAGTACGCCGTGCAAAACCTTCATATGGGAATCGAGTTTTGAACAAATGCTGCCACAGCATTTACGTATGTTAAATTGGTATTGTAGAAAAAGAAAATAAGTTTCTTGGGAGTCATGTGTCCATTTTCCGTGGCCCAGCAGCAGAGCCGTTAGCTGGCGGTTGTGCGGCACGGCAGTACATTTAAATCTAGGCTTCACAACCGGTCGTTGCCCAGTACTATTTAACGTTACCCATTCCTGTTTTTTATTCGCTACATTCACCTTTAACGACAACTTTCTCCGGTACACGTGGTCTATTATATCCAAGGGCATCGAAGCTGTTGACGTTATAAAAATCAATTCTAAAACGTCCTACAGGTCATGGAATCCAAAATCCGTGCAAGTCGACAACGCTACAATGGGTTCCGAGGTGTTCGAATACCCGAGTCACCCGGTCATTCCAGTTTTATAGTTTTAGTTAAAATGCCTAACCAAGTGCTGCACACCCAACCCAAAGTGCAGCGTTAAATGGTGGAAATATTTTGCCCTGAAGGCTGTTATATACTGTGAAAAGGTATATACTATAAGCAGTAGTGCGCTACGAAGAAAATTTTTGTCTCGCTAGATGACATATACCCACCTCACTAGTAATTTTTAACTGCCCAGATATACCGTCAGCCTTATAATACGGTGCCCATGCGATCTCAGATGTCCCGTTTCTCAAAGGAATTGCAGAGCTTAATCCTAAGGACTATGTTCAATTAATAGGCCATAAGCGGGCTTTCCCAGGGTGCTCTATGGTGTGGCGTCGTTACCTGAGGTACCCAAGAGAGAGTCGGCTTCTTGGGCTATGTTAACATAAAACAAGGTCGACTCGTCGACTTGTGGGGGGATAAGCCACGGGGAAGGGGTGTTCGGCAAATAGATGGCCAATTATTCTCCCCATTGTCCATAATTTTTCCTCGTAATTTCCACATTTTCCAGTCTTCCTCGTTATTTATACAATTTTTCCCTTAACTCAAAAACTTTCACCGCCCCAGGAGTCTGGGGTTAAACATGGCTTAAAGGGTCAGAGCCTTTAGGGAGTAATACCCGCTATAAGCACAAAAATAGGAGGTTAAAGAAGTTTAATGCACAAGTTATTTCGTAGTTTCTACTATTTTTACACAAGTAAATAAGTAAATATCATAGACATTTTGAAATTACAATGTAATTAACCAATTAACGCCCGAATTATTTTATATACCGTGCAATGTTTGACAAACTCGAGCCCGCGCCAGGGATCAAACCCTGATTGAATGGGGAAACTGGCATACGCTAGCCACTGAGCTATCTGGGAGCTGTGGCTGGGTCTCGCAAAGCATGCGATTAACAAATCACAATCACCACACAGTCAGCACAACAGTTCAAAATCTGAGCTGTACACATTCGTTCACAGTGGGCATTAAAGGGTTAATATATGCTGAAAATCCGTTATTTGTATATGTCAGCATACAAAGTGTAAACGAAACAATTGTATCATATAAGTTTACAATATGTTAGTTTAGAAAGGGGCTTTGAATAGCGACCCCAGATTTTCTAGGTACATTAGGCACGTTTCGGTATTCACAGACTTGTCTTAACCTGGTAACCTGGAAAGCGGAAATTATCACATCTTTTAAGAAATAAAATCATAATTCACGTCTGCGTAAAATATAGAATAGCGAAACGACATTTATAATCTGTATGTGTCATTATTGCATTAGTATATTTCTTTGTTTGGGCGATGCCACATAGTACGTTTTTATTGACGCTTGTCAATTTGTTGCCTTAGCCAATGTGAATCTTGGTAGTAACGCGGATCACAAAGCGCCATCGCTGTTCGTTTGTAGAAATAATAGTAGAAAGCCGATCCTAAAAACATACCGAAATCAATTTTAATGGTTTAGCTGATAGGTGTTAGTAAGGAGTTGCAACCTAATGGATGAACCCTCTAAGCCAGATTTTTCTCTCCTGAGGCTCCACATAAATACCTTTTTTCGAGCGAATATATATTGCTAGTAAACTAATGTCAAAAATAGTTTTTACATATTAAGATAGCTGCGGCAATTTGTTATGCTATTCGATGATGGACATCTTTTTTAAATATATATGAACGTATCGACAACATAAGTGAGGTACGTCGTTCCAACTATACCAAAAATATTATGTTTCTACCAAACGATACGGACAGGAGTAAAAAATGTAATGGTGTAACTGAACCATGATTCTAAAATTATGCATATATTACAAACAGTGCATTTTCAGGGTGAGATAACGCTCAAAATATTTATCGGACCATGACCAAGTTGCCTTTCAAATTTTGATCAGCCGCTGACGGAGTACACCCATATGGCTGGAAATAAACTATAATGATACTGATTCCTTAGCCCTTTCGCGGATCTAAACGGTGATAAAGAAAGCCGGAATGACTCAATAATTTCGACAAGCGGATCAAAATTTTTACCTTCAGCGGCCCAATATTAGAGGATTACTGGCCCTCTTATCCAAAGCTCCGAATTGCTGTCAATGGGGTAAGATTTGAGTCTTACTCTACTCTCAAATTTGCCATAATTTTATACCATAGAAATGTAGTCCTTAGAACGATGTTACTGGTACTAGCAATTCAGCTAAATGCAAGTGAACTGTGAAAGTTTAAACGGATCCGGTATCTTAGAACTCAAAGAAGTAATATAAATATTTTGGTTGATTTTATTTTTACAGCAAGCGTCATTGAGCTGCTAACAGGTCGCCATATGCAGACAAATGATTTAAAATTGGGAGTTATATATGAATCTGTCGAATGGTTCGTGAATATACTGGTGATTCCATAAAAATTTCCTAATTGCATGTTCCAATGCGCAGAAATTTCACAAACACTAAAGCTGAACAGATATTTTAAGATCGATAACATATCAGTTAGTGATGCTAACCAATTTATGATTTATCTCATTCAATGAAATACGTTAATTAACGTAATCATGCGTAAATTTTTGGTAGGACCTACCTTTGCCAATAAACGTAAGAATGCATTGGGTCCATCTTTGAATTCAAGAACTTACTACTTCTAATCAAAGCACTTGTTTTGGTAAACCGAACAGTGTATACGAATATGGATATCACAGAAAGGCGTAGAAATTTAATGCATTTTATCTGGAAGTATAGTTCATAAATTAGCACAAGATGTACACATGGTATGCTATAAACATGCCTGTAATATAAGCTGTTACAAAGGACTGTAGGATACTTACTAACCTTACAGGTTTATTCGAAGTTATATCATTCATTATTCTGTCAAAAAAATTCGATCACTCTGCCTTATGGAATAAGAGTTCATAAAGGGTGAGTGATCGAGATATTTTGGAAGGGATGCTTTATGGATTACGCCACCCAAGGTATAGTCTCTGGTACTCGTTACTCTAGAAAACATTCACATACGCTTTATATCGAGAGTAATATTTATTTGCACATATATATACATTCATCTGTTGATCGCAAACTTTCTTACAAAACAGTTCTTGATTATTTAGAGCATTCATATAAAAATTGTATTCTGAATTTTGAGGACATTTTAAAGGCAAAATTTTTTTATAGAAAAGGTTTCGATTAAGCCACAATGTAGCCGTAGGATGCGGATCATCTCATTCCGATAGATAAATCATACATGTTCACCTTCACTTCACACCAGGTGAGAAATTTCGTTCACAAAAAATCATAGTGTGCCTATAACCTAAGACACGTCAATCCATTCAGCAGGACTCAGATACTATTCGGAATGCATACAGCAAAGGCTTTATGACCAAAATAATTACGTACATTACAAAGCTCTTGTTTTGTTGACACCGCCGATGGCTAAAACGATTAATCTTATTTGACCGTCGTTTTTAGTACATCTACTGCAACTACGGTTGTAGATTATTACAATGAAATCATGCATGCTCGTATGGGAGTGTGGATTATTCACATAGGGTGTCGGATCCGCTCCACCTCGGCGCAAAGCGCAGATCTCCTCCACTAACACGTTGCCCGACAGCCCTTTCTGGAGGTGCCGACACGCGGACGAACACAGTGATTATAAAAAAATCAAACCTGATCGTTGTGCTACATAAAGAAATGTTAGCAAGGGCGTCCAAATGTACGTTGTCGGCAAACCCCATTGAGCTTTCTGTAAAAGTAAATAATTAAAAGATATTCATCGGCGCTATGAACAATATATATGTCGTTGTATTTGACATTTTATATCACCATACAATTTTTAATCATTTGCTAAATGGCTGCTAGATACATGGTGTCGAGCACTGACGAATCATTTGTTGTTATATAGCGAAAATAGCTTTATTTACTATCCTGTTTTCTTATATCCCGCTTAAGGTAAAGTATGGGAACCACCGGGTACAAAACACCGGAGCTTCCGCATGCGCAGCAGGAGTGGTAACCATCACGCAATGGACACGCTTGAAACTGTCGATAATTGAGATGTTGGTCAATGTCACCTCATGTCAATTTTTTTTATCATACGCTATCTCTATACCCACTATTGGTAAAAGTGTTAATAGTTGATGACAATTTTAAAAGTCAACGGCTTGATTAATATTTAGAAAACAACTTGATAAATGTGGTAAATTGTAAAACAGAATGAGACAACTCCTTATATATTTTACGACCTATCCATTGAATTAGTTAACAAGCATTTTTGCCATATTTGAAAACCTAATATTCTAAACTGTGAAGCAATATTACCTGAGCGGATGATGCAAATTGACCTTCCCAATTAGCAAAGCTATTAATTTTGGGTAAACCATGCGAATTTTCAAGAAAACCATATAAAATTTTGATACATTTTAATTAAATATATATGTATATATATATCAGTTTAAAGTAGTACTCTGGATATATTGCTATTTGATTCCAGAATAAAAGACTAAATTCCTTAAAGCTATGTAATGGAATATTTTAGTTAGCAGTAAGGACCAAAAAATTCCTGCATATAAGTAACAGTCCTGTAAACAAATATATTTTTCTACATATAAAGGAAATTATTTATATGTAGAAATTATATTAATATTATAAATTATATATTTATATTAATTTATTATATAATATAAATTACCAAGTAAGGAAATTTTAGTATTGTATATGTATTTAAGAAATTATTCTTAAGTTTTAAGTTTGAAAACTAATAAAATATTTTCCAAAATATAAATGAATATTCAGTACCACATTTGCTTACTATGCTGGGGAATATTCATATGAATATAAAAATATTTATATTAATATAAGAATATTCATAGTATATATAGTAGACGTCAGAACCCAGCGTATTAAGGTCTGTTGACACATTTAGACTTTTATCTCAATGTTTGAGCCCAATTTTTTGTCAAATGTTGATCGAAATTTGAAAGAAAGTGAATTTGTTGGTTTTAAACTTTGTTCAAACTATTGTAACTTATTACATTAGATAATCAAGAGCAAGGAATATATCTTGAAAAAGTTTCAGATCAACTTATCAAACATGGTGTTTGGCCGCATTTTGAAGACACAAATTTCAATCAAATTTTGATCAATGTTTGATAAAATTTTGAGCTCCAATTTTGAACAAAAACTTTGTACGTGCGAACGTATAGTTTGAGCCGGTGATAAAAATACTTGTATACAATATGATTTGCAACAACTACAAAAATCTTACCAAACTACAAACGTGATAAGCAATCGATAGTGCCAAGTAGAATGTAATAACGACAATTGTTTCTTTAAATTTATTGATCATCACAGTAATTAGACCAGCTTGAAATATGTATGTGGCGAAAAATGACAAAAACAGCACGATTAGAGCCATTACAAGAGTCGTATCTTGTAGCCTATAATAAAATATTATTATATATAGATTAACAACGTGGGATTTGTGCCATTTTTCGATAATCTGTAAGATGGAAATACATACTAGTGTTGTTTACTGTGCACCAGAAGGGTACAAACCTCAAGGCTTGCAAAACTAGTGAACTACAACAATACCACAGGCTCCGATCTACCCGTGTGAATCCTACCCTAATGTACGCTAGCGTTGTAGTGCGGCACCACATAAGTCCGTGCGAAGCGAAAGACCGAACGTGGTACAAACCGCAAGGCTTGCAAAACTAGTGAACTACAACAATACCACAGGCTCCGATCTACCCGTGTGAAACCTACCCTAATGTACGCTAGCGTTGTAGTGCGGCACCACATAAGTCCGTGCGAAGCGAAAGACCGAACGTGGTACAAACCGCAAGGCTTGCAAAACTAGTGAACTACAACAATACCACAGGCTCCGATCTACCCGTGTGAAACCTACCCTAATGTACGCTAGCGTTGTAGTGCGGCACCACATAAGTCCGTGCGAAGCGAAAGACCGAACGTGGTACAAACCGCAAGGCTTGCAAAACTAGTGAACTACAACAATACCACAGGCTCCGATCTACCCGTGTGAAACCTACCCTAATGTACGCTAGCGTTGTAGTGCGGCACCACATAAGTCCGTGCGAAGCGAAAGACCGAACGTGGTACAAACCGCAAGGCTTGCAAAACTAGTGAACTACAACAATACCACAGGCTCCGATCTACCCGTGTGAAACCTACCCTAATGTACGCTAGCGTTGTAGTGCGGCACCACATAAGTCCGTGCGAAGCGAAAGACCGAACGTGGTACAAACCGCAAGGCTTGCAAAACTAGTGAACTACAACAATACCACAGGCTCCGATCTACCCGTGTGAAACCTACCCTAATGTACGCTAGCGTTGTAGTGCGGCACCACATAAGTCCGTGCGAAGCGAAAGACCGAACGTGGTACAAACCGCAAGGCTTGCAAAACTAGTGAACTACAACAATACCACAGGCTCCGATCTACCCGTGTGAAACCTACCCTAATGTACGCTAGCGTTGTAGTGCGGCACCACATAAGTCCGTGCGAAGCGAAAGACCGAACGTGGTACAAACCGCAAGGCTTGCAAAACTAGTGAACTACAACAATACCACAGGCTCCGATCTACCCGTGTGAAACCTACCCTAATGTACGCTAGCGTTGTAGTGCGGCACCACATAAGTCCGTGCGAAGCGAAAGACCGAACGTGGTACAAACCGCAAGGCTTGCAAAACTAGTGAACTACAACAATACCACAGGCTCCGATCTACCCGTGTGAATCCTACCCTAATGTACGCTAGCGTTGTAGTGCGGCACCACATAAGTCCGTGCGAAGCGAAAGACCGAACGTGGTACAAACCGCAAGGCTTGCAAAACTAGTGAACTACAACAATACCACAGGCTCCGATCTACCCGTGTGAAACCTACCCTAATGTACGCTAGCGTTGTAGTGCGGCACCACATAAGTCCGTGCGAAGCGAAAGACCGAACGTGGTACAAACCGCAAGGCTTGCAAAACTAGTGAACTACAACAATACCACAGGCTCCGATCTACCCGTGTGAAACCTACCCTAATGTACGCTAGCGTTGTAGTGCGGCACCACATAAGTCCGTGCGAAGCGAAAGACCGAACGTGGTACAAACCGCAAGGCTTGCAAAACTAGTGAACTACAACAATGCCACAGGCTCCGATCTACCCGTGTGAATCCTACCCTAATGTACGCTAGCGTTGTAGTGCGGCACCACATAAGT
This sequence comes from Trileptium ribeirensis, assembly GCA_030248225.1. NCBI lineage: Eukaryota > Metazoa > Nematoda > Enoplea > Enoplida > Thoracostomopsidae > Trileptium > Trileptium ribeirensis. The sequence continues at coordinate 38,192 of JASANE010027653.1, forward strand.
CCGTGCGAAGCGAAAGACCGAACGTGGTACAAACCGCAAGGCTTGCAAAACTAGTGAACTACAACAATACCACAGGCTCCGATCTACCCGTGTGAAACCTACCCTAATGTACGCTAGCGTTGTAGTGCGGCACCACATAAGTCCGTGCGAAGCGAAAGACCGAACGTGGTACAAACCGCAAGGCTTGCAAAACTAGTGAACTACAACAATACCACAGGCTCCGATCTACCCGTGTGAAACCTACCCTAATGTACGCTAGCGTTGCCACCCAAGCCCCAAACCCCCCCCCCCCCCCCCCCCTAGTGCGGCACCACATAAGTCCGTGCGAAGCGAAAGACCGAACGTGGTACAAACCGCAAGGCTTGCAAAACTAGTGAACTACAACAATACCACAGGCTCCGATCTACCCGTGTGAAACCTACCCTAATGTACGCTAGCGTTGTAGTGCGGCACCACATAAGTCCGTGCGAAGCGAAAGACCGAACGTGGTACAAACCGCAAGGCTTGCAAAACTAGTGAACTACAACAATACCACAGGCTCCGATCTACCCGTGTGAAACCTACCCTAATGTACGCTAGCGTTGTAGTGCGGCACCACATAAGTCCGTGCGAAGCGAAAGACCGAACGTGGTACAAACCGCAAGGCTTGCAAAACTAGTGAACTACAACAATACCACAGGCTCCGATCTACCCGTGTGAAACCTACCCTAATGTACGCTAGCGTTGTAGTGCGGCACCACATAAGTCCGTGCGAAGCGAAAGACCGAACGTGGTACAAACCGCAAGGCTTGCAAAACTAGTGAACTACAACAATACCACAGGCTCCGTTTTAACCGTGTGTAACCTACGCTAATTTACGCTATCGTTTTAGTGCGGGACCACATAAGTCCGTGCGAAGCGAAAGACCGAACGTGGTACAAACCGCAAGGCTTGCAAAACTAGTGAACTACAACAATACCACAGGCTCCGATCTACCCGTGTGAAACCTACCCTAATGTACGCTAGCGTTGTAGTGCGGCACCACATAAGTCCGTGCGAAGCGAAAGACCGAACGTGGTACAAACCGCAAGGCTTGCAAAACTAGTGAACTACAACAATACCACAGGCTCCGATTTACCCGTGATCCTAACACACCCCCCCCCTGAAACCTACCCTACTGTACGCTAGCGTTGTAGTGCGGCACCACATAAGTCCGTGCGAAGCGAAAGACCGAACGTGGTACAAACCGCAAGGCTTGCAAAACTAGTGAACTACAACAATACCACAGGCTCCGATCTACCCGTGTGAAACCTACCCTAATGTACGCTAGCGTTGTAGTGCGGCACCACATAAGTCCGTGCCGAAGCGAAAGACCGAACGTGGTACAAACCGCAAGGCTTGCAAAACTAGTGAACTACAACAATCCCTCCCCAACCCCCCCCCAACCACCACAGGCTCCGATCTACCCGTGTTATTCCTACCCTAATGTACGCTTGCTTTGTAGTTCTGCAGATTTCAAGTCCGATCGAAGCGAAAGACCGAACGTGGTACAAACCGCAAGGCTTGCAAAACTAGTGAACTACAACAATACCACAGGCTCCGATCTACCCGTGTGAAACCTACCCTAATGTACGCTAGCGTAGTAGCGCGACCACATAAGTCCGTGCGAAGCGAAAGACCGAACGTGGTACAAACCGCAAGGCTTGCAAAACTAGTGAACTACAACAATGACCACAGGCTCCGATCTACCCGTGTGAAACCTACCCTAATGTACGCTAGCGTTGTAGTGCGGCACCACATAAGTCCGTGCGAAGCGAAAGACCGAACGTGGTACAAACCGCAAGGCTTGCAAAACTAGTGAACTACAACATACCACAGGCTCCGATCTACCCGTGTGAAACCAGCCCGATGTACGCTAGCGTCGTAGCGCGGGCAAGCTCACATAAGTCCGTGCGAAGCGAAAGACCGAACGTGGTATAAACCGCAAGGCTTGCAAAACTAGTGAACTACAACAATACCACAGGCTCCGATCTACCCGTGTGAAACCTACCCTAATGTACGCTAGCGTTGTAGTGCGGCACCACATAAGTCCGTGCGAAGCGAAAGACCGAACGTGGTACAAACCGCAAGGCTTGCAAAACTTAGTGAACTACAACAATCCGACAGGCTCCGATCTACCCGTGTGAAACCTACCCTAATTTTCGCTAGCTTTTTTGTTCGGCAGTACATAAGTGAGTTCGAAGCTAAAGACCGAACGTGGTACAAACCGCAAGGCTTGCAAAACTAGTGAACTACAACAATACCACAGGCTCCGATCTACCCGTGTGAATCCTACCCTAATGTACGCTAGCGTTGTAGTGCGGCACCACATAAGTCCGTGCGAAGCGAAAGACCGAACGATGGCACAAACCGCAAGGCTTGCAAAACTAGTGAACTACAGCAATACCATAGGCTTCGTATCTACCCGTGTGAAACCTACCCTGAATGTACGCTGAGCGTCTTAGTGCGGCACCACATAAGTCCGTGCGAAGCGAAAGACCGAACGTGCTACAAACCGCAAGGCTTGCAAAACTAGTGAACTACAACAATACCACAGGCTCCGATCTACCCGTGTGAAACCTACCCTAATGT